>JAJEJO010048593.1:343040-435569 GCA_020662805.1 Glaucomys volans | reverse complement strand
ATATATATATATATATATATATATATATATATATATATATAACAGTCCTTTTATTATGTCATTTTCCTACTCAAGAACTTTATGTAATATCCTTTTATACAGAATAAGGTCCAAATCCCTCTGCCTTTCTCCCAAAGCTCTTTGATATCAGTTACATACATTTCTTGCTGCTTCCAAGTTTTTCTGTATGTTGCTCCCTTGTAGTGGAATGTTTTCACCTCTCTATAGATCTAAATTCAACCAGTCTCACCTGCATCTGTAAGCCTTTCCTAATGACTCCATCCTTTATCGGTCCTCTTTTATAATTCTATAGCATTACTCTCTATACTACACATGCTGTATCTAAATCATATCTTTCTTATATGTTTTGTCTTCCAAATGAGATTGCAGTTTCATATCTAGTTTGTTCTTCCCATACTAACTAGTAAAGTGTTGGAGATCTATACTGGGCTGTCAGTTAACACTTTCAGGGCTTGGTCAGTTTATTCCCTGATTATTCTATATGATCTTTGTTTCCTCCACCATCTGCAGATATTTTAAGGAGCATATATTCAATTGTTATTTAAAAGACAAAATTTACTGGGTAGGACAAATTTCTTTAAAGAAAATCTCTATTTTCCCTTAACATTTTCGGAACAAATCTTGTAATGCCCTAAGTATGTCTTGGCTTACTCACTTTGGAGATCTTTTAATGTCTTCTTCTGTCTGTCTATCTACCATCATGTCTGGGTTTTGTTGTTGTTTGTTTGTTTGGTACTGAGGGTTGGCTCTAGGTGTGCTTTACCACTGAGTTACATTCCCAGACCTTTTTTATTTTTAATTTTGAGACACGGTCTCTCACTAAGTTGCTTAGGGGCTTTCCAAGTTGCTGAGGATCACTTCAAACTTGTGATTCTCGAGCCTCAGCCACCTGAGCCACTGGGATTACAGGCCTGCACCACTGTGCCTGACTGCTTTTTTGTTAAGCACTTACTACATGTAAAGAAGTTTGAAATTGAATCTTTGCCATAGAAAACAATATATTGTCATTATTTTAACATAAGTGAAGTGTTCTCATGCTCCTCCTGTTGATAACTAAATAACGATTTACCTTCTTTACTGGTTTCTCTGAACACAGTATATTCCTGGGTTTATGGATGAGAACTTGGATGAGAAAAAAGCCACTTGCATTCTGTCCACTGTCAACACATTAGCAATATTGCCTTTCCTTTCAAAATCATTCAGAGAATCTTCAGAGAAAATAATCAGAGGATAGAAAATTTATTGAAAAAATTACTTAGGATCAACTCTTTAAAATAAAAATTCTTTTAAAATGTTATTAGTGCATTTATAGTTATACACAATAGTGGAGTTCATTTTGACATATGCATAAATAACATACTTTGCTTCATTCCAGTCCCCCATTACTTCCCTTTTTCCTCCACTCCTCCCTCCCCTGACCCTCTTCCTCTACTTTATTGGTCTTATATTTATTTATTTATTTAAATTGGTGCTTTATTGTTACATATAAAAGTTGAATGCATTGTGATACATTCATACATGCACAGAGAATAATTTGATGGATAAAATAAAATTTCCTTAAAAATTACATAGTCTCTTCCTTCCTCCTTTAATCTCCAGTCTAATATTTACCCTGTCCACTTTCCTAAACTTATTTACCAACATCCACCTCCTTTCCTTCATCTGATTCTATTGATTTAGTTTCACTGTTTTCAATACAGTTGGGAACACACAGACATTTTCCACCCTGCCTAACTTCCATGGAAAAATATGTGTCCCTTTAATGTCTAAGTCCTACCCTCTCACTAACCACTGTCTTGAGCTCCAGCTTCACCAACACCTCAAACTGAAATTCTCCACAACTAAACTGATGATCATCTTCCTCTAACTACTAACTAAGCCTACTTTTTATCCTGTGTTCTCCATAATTTTTGATGCACAATAAGGTCTACACATGTCAGTCTTTGTGGGATTCTCAGAGCATTGTCCTGTCTACTTCTTTCACCTATGCTTAAGATATTCATTCCCTCTGCCTCGTGGGTCTGTTTTCATGTGCCCTTCCATCAAAGTCCTACCGAATCTTCAGACAGTTCAGATCTCCGCTCCTTCTTACAATCTTCCAAGACTAAATGGCTTCCATCTGTACATAGCAGAGTTCTTTGTCACTAGTAAGCCCTTAGTAAAAATTTATTAAATTGGACTGACATAGGAGCATGTAAACTGTAGGGAACTCACTGCCTGTGGGAGTGAGACAGGCTGAAAATAGATTAAATAGGAGAAGTGGGCAAGAAGTTGACACCAGAGCAAATAGCCAGAGCTTCTTCCTCCTTCATATGCACCTCTTCATATGTGCCCCCCCTCCTCTCTCTCAACTTTGTTTTGTGATTCTAAAATTGGGCAGCATTTTTCCCTATAAAATAGATTTAAGTATTCCCCTAAATCACTATTTATCAGTGTGCATATGCATGTTTAACTATCAGGTTGTTCAGCAATTGGAATATATATATTTGGATACATTCCTGGGAGTGAACTTGGTAGTGGGTACTGGTGTCTGTATGTCTGCCTATGTTTGGGTCTCCTCAATCTTGTTTCAAATCCTTATTACAGGTTTCTGTTCTAAAATGATTCTTGGATTAAATATGATATGGGATTGAATAGATACTTTTGGAGATCAGTTCTGAGCATATAATTTATCTTCTTCTAGGGTATTGTTAAGGAAATTACTATATTTAAATGCAAGGAATTAATCGCAAGGTTAGCCCACAAGACACCTTTGAGCACATCAGGAAAAAATACGTTTTCCTAAAGATACTTTACTTTCATTTGTCAGAAAATTATCAGAATATATTGATTTGTTAGAACAAGGCATTTGATTGTTAGAAAATTGTTAGAATAAATGTATACATTTGTGATGTCTGTGAGATGAAAGCTGTCCCCTTGGACATGGCACTTCTTATAGTATGCGACCTGCACAACTTTATGTGGCACTCCTGCCCTGCAAGCTATTCTAGAAAGGGTAGAAGTTTTTATCTCATTTAAGAGAACAATTTTTCCTTCTCATTTGAAATAAGATTGCTGTTAGGGATCTCTGCTGTCTGAAAAAAGACTCCACATTTTCTTTCCTGACCAAGCTATTTTCCAGTTCAGGGTGCTAATCTGACCAGAGACATTGGTGAAACAAGTTAAGGCTTTTCTTGTAATTAGTGGAAATCTATTTTGGATACAACTTGGACTACTAAAGGAACATCAAAGCTTAGCTGTTGCTTCTCAGTCCTTCCGAAAAAGGGAAAGCCTGGAGTAGTCCTACTGACACCTACCTCCAAATTCAGGTGACAGCTATAAGAGAAATTTGACACCAAGGTAATGACTCAAGAGCTTTTCAATTAAAATGAAGAGAATACCATAAATAGATTAAATTTTGATTAACAGTTAAGATTAGTAAAAAGGGTACCAAATGGTACCTTGTTACTTGTTTGAACCTAGTCTTTATGTATTAGACTTAAATATAATATTCTTTAGTTTGGTTATGCTTGAATATTTTAATAAATTTGCATTTTGCTTTTCTTAAGAACTGATTAGATAACTCTGTTCTGATTTTTATCAAAATTAACTATGATTGAAGACTAGTAACTTAAGACCACATGATCAATACAGAGTTGCTTCAAGTGCATAAATTGTTCCTGTGAGAGACAGAAAAATCTGTTATTTGAGAAGATAAGAGACAGCCCTGCCAACCATTATCTACTGGTTAGGCACCTGAATTGCTAAGTCAATTTTTGACAGATAAATATATTAAAACTTATCTGCATATCTAAATATAGGAAGAATTGACAGCAAATATCTTGGCACATTTACAAATGATACTAAAACAAACTGGCATTTGTTTCTTATTTTTGAAATAAGATTTTAAATTCTAATTTCTCTTGTAAATGTCTGAGGTGATGGATAAGCCAAGTACCCTGATCTGATCCTTATACACATTGTACACATGTATTAAATTATTAAACTATATTCCATAAATATGTATAATTATCATGGGTCACTTAAAGATGAAAGAATAAAATCTATTTTTCATCAGCCTTTATAATATTCTTCTAAGTTAGTTACACTAGCATTTATTGAGTGGCAAGCAGTATGCTAGGCCCTAAGGGTTTTGTTCTTACAGTCTAATGGGATAACTGAGCTGGTGATCTCGGTATATGGCAAATAAGCAGCAGAGGTTTACATAAGGTGCCCCAGGAGCCCAGAGGAAGGGTGATGCAGCCTATCTGGGATACCAGTGAAAGCTTTCAGGAGGAGACTGCTAATCTGAGTCATTGGCACATTATTGGCTTCATTTCAGAGACACGAAGTCTAAGCCATGGAAAAATTAAGCAAGTTACTCCATATTGGATAATGATCTAAAGTGGAATCAAGTTAGACCAAAGGGAAGTGACTCCCAATCTAAGAAAGGGTCCAAACCCTTGAACTTCTAGCTACAAGTTACTATGGAACAAGGGTTTATTTGAGAAAGTTCCATACTGATGTGCCTCACAGACACATGCATTACAATAGTGGAAAAATGCAGGCATACCAAAATAACCCAAGCTTGCAGCCTTCTAGGATAGCTAATTAACACCTATACCACAATCCTGGCAACCTTTAGTTCTTCACTTTGTGGTTGCAGCAGCTTGCTACAGGAAGATGTATTGCATAAAAATGAGGCATCAGCTCAAACTTCCTCAGATACCAACTTTAAGAGGGCCAAGTCATTCAAATCATTCCCTAAAGTCCTTCAACCACCCAAAGCAGCAAAACAAAAGTACTGCTAATTAAATGTGTAATTAAGGTTTATTATAAGTAGCACATATTAGTTTTAGGTCTCATTCATCATTGCTTTGAGATAGCTTTGTTCTGTTTTTATTTGTTCTTAATTGTCCTATTTTATACACATTTAATTTTGTAAGATACTTCATGTTCTTTCTGGATTCAAGCAGAGTGTAAATTCTAAATAAATAATAAACAATACATTCAATTTGTGTACAATTGGCTCTTTTATGTGCTCCATGTACAGTTTATGGTGTACTGGGGCCACTTAGAAAATCAATGTGTATGGTACATTTTTGCCCATTTTATAGAGCTTGGAACAATTTTGCTGCCTTAAATGTTTTCAGAAGCTTAGAGTTATAGTTTAGCTTTTACTGGATATTTTTAGTTATATCTACAGTTTACTATGTGTGGTGTCCTTGCTCAGGAGCACAATCCCCAATAATATTGTTCCATCAAGCAAAAACAGTGCTGAGACAACCTACTTTTTAAGAGTTGTAACACTCTGGGTTTGGGGGAGAGGAAACAAAATCTCAGGAAGGACCATATTTCCAAGACAACATTATTTACTTTCTGGAATACTATAGGTCACTTTTTAAACTCTGACTTGCTTCTCTTCCCTGTCCAATTTGCTCCTGTATCACCAACTTCCTTGCTAAGGGGCCAATAATAAAGAGGGTGTGCAAACTCACTCTCTTATTAGCCTAAAATAAATAATTGGAGTGTTAGCTCAGTTACACACCCATTTCAGCATGTAAAAAGACTAATGAAACATGACTTGCATTAATGTGATGTTGTATGTTAAATATTGGATTTCCATTTATGATTTCATTGAGGAAAACATAAGATTCTATTACTAGGGGCTGAGGCTGTGGCTCAGTGGTAAAGTGCTTGCCTAGCATGTGTAAGGCACTGGGTTCGATTCTCAGCACCACATAAAATTGAATAAATAAAATAAAGGTACATAAAAAAGAAACCTTTAAAAAATAAAAAAAGATTCTGTTACTAAAATGGTTTCAAAAACACTGGACTAGCTCTTCACCAAAGGCCCTTTCCAGTACATCCTATGGTTCTATAATACCAAGGATAAAAGGTTTCATTGAATTTCCATCATGGTTTATTATTTTCACTATAGAAAGCACTGGGATATAAAATTTTTAAAAATGATGGAGAAAGTAGACCAGATTTCCAAAAGTGGAATGTGGGTCAAAGAAGGCCTGAAACAGTACAAAAAGAACACTAGATAATATAATTATTTTCTCCCATTTTTAGCTTTTATAGGTAAAATTGGCATACAAAGAAACTGGGAGATTGTTTTAAAATTATATGTCCCATCTGCCCACCCTGCATTTCAGCCATCTTCTACTAATCTACAGTCCTCTGATGGTTGTATGTCATCACATGATACCCCAAATTTTGTCAGTTGTCTTCAAAGTTTCAGTAGTATTTACCCCATCAAATTTATTTTCCACACTATTTCTATCTATACATTATCATTCAATTAAAGTAGTCATTTAAATAACTTCATACACCAGAGCTTCATTCCTCTGTCCCCAACCCCTGGCCTCTCCTGCCCAATTCAGCCATAACCTTGTTGCTACTAATACTTTTTATGACACTGATTAAATTTAATACTGGTTTTTCTCTATAGGTGTAAGGAGGCTGTGTCATTCCCACTTATCCCAAATAAAGTCTTCATTGTCCCCCCTAAGCTTCTTATAGCAAAGTGAATTTACTATCAGGAAATCCCTCATATCTGAAACAGGTACATCCTTGAAAACTTGTTAAATAGTGAATTTTGGAAACTGGGAATCTTTATTCCACTACTTAAGTTGGAAAAAAATAATGCAATGCTATTCCATCTAAAATCCCAGACCAATTTCACCCAAACATTCTCAAATATCCATGCAACGATCCTCCAAATATGCATCATATTAAATAGCATTTAAACCATAAATTGCTTAATTATTGAAAAATTAAAGAACTAATTATCAGATATATTTGCATGAAGTTCATTGTTTCTATTTCATTATATTGAATGCAAAGAGCCAACACCCCTGCCTACAAACTTTCAGTCTAGAAATGTCTTTGTTTTCCATCATTGGAAGAAAAAATGCAGGAATTCTTTAAATGTTTAGTGCTGATGAGGGATTCTAGAAAGCCCGAGTAAGGCTTTTCCAGGAACTTCTAGAAAGAGGACTTATTAGTGAGAAGCAATATAAGAAACTCATGAAGAAAGACACTGAGTGCTTTTATCTCATGTGAAACCAAAGTGAATCCATCCTGCACCAACCCCAAAAGGCCTGGAGATCTTATCACCAAGTTGAGTAGTTAAACAGAGGAGACAATAGTAATGCCATAATTATCATTTTAATTAGTCTTAAAAGTCAAGCAGAATAAGTACTTTGTTGCTGGAGTTGAGGGAGAGAAGGAAGAACAGTATCCAAAATTTGATATTGACTAGGTTTTACTCAAGCCCGTCCGTCAGGAGTGTAATTGTCACAGTATACATTAATTGAGGTTAGAGTGAAGAGTACCAACTTGTTAATTTTTTTGAAGAATCTTGTTTTGTAGCTTCATCAACTTTCCTCTTTACTTTTTATGCTTACCTGTTTTAATAAAGCAACATCACACTTTCCTTTATACTACAGGGAACATGTATAGTAACATAAACCATGAAAAAATACGTGAAAGGTACATTATAAATGCAAATGACACTTATCAAAGGAAATTAACAATCAAGATCATTATAAAATCGGTCTCAGAGACTACTGTTAGGGTTCAGAGACTGGTGCTCTGATACTAAATGAAGCCTCCTTCAGGAGAGTGAGGACTCAACTGACAGCCCAGAGCTAATGAAAAATTTCCCAGAGCTTCAATTCTCTCTATTCATAGCCAAGCCACAAATTTTGCTCAGCAGGCACTTTTCTTTTTTTTAATTAATTAATTTATTTATTCATTTATTGTACACAAATGGGGTACAACTTTTAAGATTCACACTATCCATGTAATCTTACATATGCATAGGGTAATACTGTCTGTCTCAGTGCCTCAAAGCTGCAAAATCCCAGAAGAGAACACATAGAGACATTAGTTGCAGGAGAATGCAAATGAATGAACATCCAGGATTAGGAACATCATTAGGATCCCCACTCCTATTCCTGGAGGCAGGGTCCAAGCTCCGTTCTCAGACCCACTGTCTCTTGTTTCAGAAGAATTCTGCAAATTTCTGGGCCAGGGAAGCATCATGACTCTCAGAATCCCACAGTATTGATTAGGAACCTCCAGTCCCTGGCTCTTTGCTTGAGGGAAATGAGGTGGGAATCCCTGTCCTCAGGGGCCAATATCTCTTTTACAGGCTCTTTAAAGCAAGAGGCTTAAACAGTAAATGCCTATAATGCTTTGGAAGATAAAATTCTCTAAGTGCTACAGATGGTTGAAGATTCCAATCTTACTCAATAATGCATTACGCTTGCCTTTTAAATTACTGATTCAACCTTGGTTGGATTGTTTAGTTTATTAACTCTCAATTGTCTACCACACTTGGTTAATGAGAGCTGGATGGATTGAATATTCTATCTCCTTATAATTGTCAATAATGTCCTCTCACATAAGTATTTTCCTTTTCAGTCCAAAGTACCCAGCTGAGCATGATACAGAAACTTTGTATTAGAGATAGAGCCATCAGTGGTATTTTTGCTTATGGCTAAAAGTGACCCAAGAGGTCAGGTGCAGTGGTGTATACCCATATTCCCAGTGGCTCAGGAGGCAGAGGCAGGAAGATTGCAAGTTCAACTCCATCCTCCACAACTTAGCAAGGCCCTCAGCAATTTAGGAAAACCCTGTCTCAAAATTGAAAAAAAGGAGGAGGTGCATTGGGAATGTGGCTCAGTGGTTGAGTGCCTCTGGGTTCAATCCCTGGTAACCTCCCCAAAAGAAAGTGACCCAAGAGAGCCTCAGAAATTTACGTTTTCCTTTTGGGAATTTAACAGTGGAAAGATGGTGGATTTTGTTCTGGATCTGTTTCTCTAAGGTCAACTCAAAAGTTATCTGGACAAATGAAATCTGGATATCCAAGAAAGTACAGTAAGTGAAAATGAAATCAAACTCCTATTTTATATGGGCATATCCACAAAAATTGTGTCTTCACAGAGTGTATAATTACCTTGTTGCTTTGCACATCAAATACATGCCTGTACATTTACATTTTAAGCACATGCTTATCAATCAGATTGTAACAGTGGTCCACTTCACCTTTTGAATATAGCTCTGAGGCTTATTTCTAAAAGGGACACGTTTTCCTTTTCCTCTTCTCCCTCTCCCCATCCCTAACCTGGGGGCTGGGAACAAGATTACCTTGAGTTAGTTATTTGGGCTCCACAGGAAGGAGATATCTGCCAGAGAATCTAGGAAGTGAGTATCTCCCAAATTAACAAGTGAATCCTAACACACCATCAGGGTGCCCTGGGACCCCTGTCAGGGCACACCTGGGATGTGGCCTTTGAGGAGCGCCTTTAAAATTCCCCTGTTCCTCCTGATGGGCAGAATCATAGCCTCTGGGACAGAAGTCCCCTTTGTTTCTCCTTTGCTAGTAAAGCAATGAAACAACTCTTTCCTTTTTCTCAAAACCGTGTCCTTATTATTAAGTTGGCATTGATTGGCATTGGGGACAAGGACCGAGCTTTCAGTTACAAGATCATATAGGAGTTTGACTAAATAAACATTAAGGTAAAATGTATAAATGTTTCCTAAAAACAATGCAGAACAATGAATATGATATAATAATTAAGTTTGTGTTGGGGGAGAGGACTGGAGCAGGGGGATGGCTGAGACCCAGATGTATATTCCCTGAGGTCTCACCACATAATCTAAAAGCATGTGTTCAGATTAAACAAATGGATATTATCATTTATATCTCAAGATATTAACAGTGATTATCTTTCAGTGGTGGGGTGGTAGAAGATTTTTATTTACTTTTTTGAAATTTCCTTGATTTTCCACATCCTCTGAAATTAGCACTTCCTTTATTACACTGGATTTTTGAGAAGAGATATGTTGAGAGAACTGGCTATTAATACTGAATATCTCAGTAAAGCATCTGATAAAACAAATAATCACCATTGATATCTTTATTTTGGTAATTGGGTCTCTCATTTATCAGTTTTTCTTATGTAAGTCTTAATTATGCAATTTGTTTACCATGGACTCCGGTGATTAGCACAATGCTAAGCATAAAGCAGAAAGAGCAAATATTCAATTTAATTTTCGTGTGTGTGTATGTGTGTGTGCCCATGTGTGTATCTGTGGTACTGGGGATTGTGCCCAGGGACTCTCTACCACTGAGCTACCTCCCTAGGCCTTTAAAAATTTTTTTTCTTCCACAGCAGAATCTCACTAAGTTGCCCAGGCTCACCTTGAACTTGGAATCCTCCTGCCTCAGCTTCTGGGGTATCTGGGAGTAGAGGTGTATGTTACCATACTCTGCTTATTTTATTTTATTTTATCTTATTTTATTTTATTTTTGGTACTGGGGAATGAACCCAGGGGTGCCTAACCACTGGGCAACATCCCCATCCCTTTTCATATTTGATTTAGAGACAGGGTTTCACTAAGTTGCTGAGGCTGGCTTTGAACTCATGATCCTTCTGCCTCAGCCTCCTGAGCTCCTGGGATTATATGCACGCATCAATTTAATTTTTTAAGAAATAAATTAATTTAAAAATGTAGAAAACATTGAATTTTATTCTCTGTCTATAAATATGACTTGCAGATTTTATGAGTTTGTGAAAACCAAATCTTTTACCACCCTAAAAGAATGGAAATTGAAGCCGGCATATCTCATGAAAACCACTGCAAGATAGTATGTCACCCCCTTGACAGAATTGGCTACGGGTTCTTGACTGTTCTGTAAAGGTATGTATCTCATGGGGAATTAATAGCAAAAGTCACTGCTTTAGAATTTACTATTCACTCTGTAATATTAGAAGTAGTATTAAAGAGTAATATTAGAAGAAACAATGATGCAGCTAATCCCAAAATCATTTGTTTGGTTTAGAAAAGAGGTATATGGCTTTTCCCCAACAGGTTTGCCTTCCCAATTCTTTTTTCTTTGGACAGGCTTTGCCTTCCTGAGTGCTTACCCTTCCTAGCTATGGCAAAGGTAACGGGAAATGGGCTGAGGCTGAGAGAAGCCAACCAGGGATTATGTATGCATCTCCCTTCAGCCTTCCATGCTCAAATTGAAATTCACTGGCACAATTTAAGAGGGATATTTATTACCTTTTCTTTGTATAATATTTCTGAGTCTGTGAAGGGATTGGGTCAAGAGGATGCTTTTTTTAGAAGACAGTTTTTTTTTTCCCCTGTCTTTGTTTTGAAAAACCTCCTTAGGGCAAGAAAGTTCAATGGTGTTGGTAAGCTTACGGCCAACTTGCCTTGGGGTAAGAGGGTCCCAATTATATTAAAATGTTTCTTTCTTCTTGGGTGTAGACAGAAATAAGACCATTGATTTTAGTGAAGTTTTAGGTATTCCCTATTGAGATAGAAGGATTTTTCTTAAAAAAAAAAAAAAAAAGTCTGGGGGGAAAGAATCCTTGCTTTAGATGGGGTTTAGTGAACACCTATTTTTAGGTTTGGAGGATTTCCATTAAAACTAAGTTTGTAAAGAGGTGCTACAAGGGCCACCAGTATTAGTGAAGTTGGGGAACTTTCCCTAGGAGGATTTTTCTTTTTCTTTTTTTTTTAAATAAATAATTTATTTGGAAGCTATTAGATTGGGGACATCTCTCCTTGAAAATATGTCTTTTTATTTCCTTTGAAAAATAAACAGTGAAGATTGGAAGATAAAAAAAGTCCTGGTTGGGCCAATCTCTGCCGCCCACCATGAGGAAGCTATAGAGGGAGATTTTGTGGTGTTTCCTCCTTATTGTGGGGTGGGGTGGGTTGATTATTAGCAATAACATGCATTGTCTTCAAGAAGGTGTGGATGCATCTTTCCTGAGAATTCCTTCCTTTTAACCTTTAAGGAAGTATCTCTTCATTTGTATTTGCAGTTCTGGGGATGGAACCCAGGGCCTCCCACATGTGAGCTGTACCACTAAGCCACACACCCAACCCTCTTTATTTTCTTCTTTCTGACTTTACCTCCCTCCTTCCCCATCTCCTTCACTACTCCACCACTCTTCTCCCCAGCCCCCATCTTTCTGTCCCTCTCTCCCCTTCTTTGTCTTTCCCTGTTTCACCTTCTCTCTCCTGTGTCAACCACTTTCCCTCTCTCCCCATCTACTTCCTCTGTTCTCTCCCTTTTCCTTCCACCTCTCTCCCCCTCCCTCTCTCTCTCTACTCCCTCCTCACCACCTCTCTTTGTCTCTCTCTCCCATCCTATTCTTCCTTTCTTCCTCTCTCTCCTTCTCTCACTCACTCATTTTGTTTTAAGAAAAATATTCCAGGAGCCTGGCAGGGTGGCACATACCTGTAATCCCAGCACCTCAGGAGCCTGAGGCAGGAGATTGTGAGTTCAAAGCCAGCCTCAGCAACTTAGCGAGGCCCTAAGCAACTCAGTGAGACCCTGTCTCTAAATAAAATACAAAATAGGGCTAGGGATGTGGCTCAGTGGTGGAGTGCCCCTGGGTTCAATCCCCAATAACAACCCCACCCCTCCAAAAGTAAGACAGAAAAATATCCCAGGACTTTGTTGAGTTTCCCTTAAAAAGAGAAATTTTAAAACCCTATTCACGTTCTTCCTTTTCCCCCCTCTAATTCTAAATGTATTTAGTTATTATGAGAAAAAAAAAGGGAATGGAGTTTTGTTGGGCTTGGGATGCTTTTCCTTAAGTGGATTTTCTTGGCTTTGTTTCCATGTCTCTCCTACGTTTTCTATTTCTCTTCCAATTTAAAAAATATCCTATATTAAGGATAAAGCTTTTGGGTTTGTGTGAATTTGGGTCAACTCTAATTAGAAGGATTTCCTTTATTTGTTCTTCTTTAAAAATTCACATTTATTTACATTGTGTTTTGGCAGAAAAGTTCATGGATGTTTGTGAGGCTGAAGCACTTCTCTTCAAGAGGAGTTTGTGTTTATTTTATTGACAATATCCCCTCCACCAACACACCTTTCCATTATTAATTTTCTTTTGTACTTTAAAACATTGTACTTTGAGAGTAAGGCTCATGTGCTTTGGTCATCTGGGGGTTGTATCTCTTTTATTTCTTTATTCCCTTTCTTGGAGTTAAGAATTCAGGGAATTTGGCAAGATCAGGGACCCTGTCTTTTAATATTTTTATTTTTAATTAAAATGCATGTATAAAGATACAATAAGTACATTTCATTGGCTGCTGATTTTGAGAGTATCTGCCCTTAAAAAGATTTCCTTTTTCAATAGTTTTACTTCAAAATATTAAAAATTGGGGTAGGAGCAAATAATGGTTATTTTCTTTGGTGAGGTTGGAGGCACTGTCCTTCTGAGGATCTCTTTCTTTTATTTCCTTTTTTACATTCTTTTTTCAATCTCTTTGTTTGAGGGAATATAATAAATTCATTATCTTGAGGTTAGGGGATAGACTCATTTACTTATCTTTTATTTTATGCAGTTCACATACCACAAAATTAACCATTTTAATGTGTACAATTCTGTGGGTTTTAGTGTATTCACAGGTTGTGCAACCATCAGTGTTATCTAATTCTAGAACATTTTAACACCCCAATGGAAGATGTGCACCCCTTGGCCATCATCCTCTATTCCCCTTCTATACCTTCCCAGTCCCTGGCAACCACTCATTCCCTTTCCATCGCTAAGGATTTGCTTGTTTTGGACATCTTGTTGAATTGGAAGAAATAATGTTAGGGAACCTTGATGGTGTTGATGGGCCTCCCCATTAGAAGAATTATTTTTATCCCTATAATTTTCACCAGGAAGTAGGCATGGGCCATGCAGTGCAAATAAAGTTTGCAAATTTCACGAATTTTTGAAGACTAGAAATACTGTGTAAGATATTTATTTTTCTTTTCATAATTTTGATTTGGGGTGATAGAAACTTCATGGGCTTTGATGTGGAGGAGGAATACTCTCCTTTAAAATTCTTTCCTTTCTTTCTTATCTTTCTTTTAATAATTTTTAGAGGAAAGTTTCATTATTTGCAGTGACTGTCCCTTTCTTTTCCTTATAAAAATTAATATTTTTTTCTATTTTGAGAATAAGGTTTATTTGCTTTGTAGCATCTCCCTCTAGGAATGACTGCATTCTTTCTTTTTTTAATTCTTAAAACATCTCTTTTTCCACTGAAGGATTATATTCAGCAGGCTTTGGAAAGGCTGAACACTCTATCCTTTAGGAGTATTTCTATTTATTTCATTTTCAAAAAAAGGTCTTTTTGTGGGTAATAGGTTCAAGAGCTTGTACTTCTTCTCTTTCCTTGAGAGGCTCCTGTTCTATGCTGGCCCCCTCTGGGAGCATGGGAAGTGGAACAGCAATCACTGCTTTGGAAAAAAAATCAGAGCTAATGAAATGTCAGCTAAAAGACTTTGCTTAGACAAATGAGGATCTTGTGTGTCACAGAAAGCCTTATATTGGATATTCCAGAAATATCCACAATACATAAATTAACCATTGTATCCTATTTGCTGTCAAATTTTATCTTTGTCCTCTGCTACCCTGCTGCCTTCCTTGGGGGAATAAAAGGGTTAATAATGCAGAGGAAAGCATTCTGTACACTGTAAAGTGCCATACTAGCAGAATAGATTAAATAATCCTTATTACTATGTCCCTGAATGGTTTCCTGACCTCTATGGAGTTTTACCCTTTCCTGGGAGGCACTTTGGGTAAAGACTCAACCTTTCCTTTTGGGCTACACATCTGCAGAAGTCCAAATCATAGATTTTTATAAACACCTAAGAAAAGTGCTCTTGGAAAGGAAAGACCCACTGACCAAATGCCTCATTTTATCTTTTCTAAAATATCCTGCAGCAAATGCTCAGAAGCTCTCAGAATATACCAAATAAGTCAGATGGTATTATCAAAGGCTGGCAAAGAAGGGGAAATGAACCCTAGAAAAACTAAAGTAATTTTGTCCCGATTTCAACAAGTTAAACATCAAAATCTATATTCCAAAAATTGTTCACAGTCACTGCAGATATTCTGTTCACTTAGGAAAAAATTTAGTACCACTGAAACCAACAACATCATCATTAGTCTGTTGCTGCTAGGACTGCATGGTATAAGGACACTTTTCAAGCCATTTTTTAAAAGTTAGCAATTTGATTCTTAATTATGGTTCTAATATCCATTCTGAAAATGGAAAGATTGACTGCACTTCATTAAGAGCTATATATTCCAGGCTATTTAAATACGTATTTACTTCTCACTCTGAAACCAATGAGAATGCATTTTTATTCATTCACAGCAGTAGCCTCTATGTTGCTAGAAATGGAACATAGGTTTCAGGCTTTAGCAACTATTTATTCAGCAAAAACCGGGTGGGTTGCATGTACCAGGTACTGAGAAAGGCAGTACCTACTTCTGGGAAGCTCACAAGTAGGCAAGATAATAAAATACTAGGATAAGAATTGCCAGACATAATATAAATAAATGCTTGCCATTTTTCAAGAAAACGTGTCCAAAATACCAGTTTTGTAGGCAAAAAATGTTCTGTTCTGATTTTGGAGTAGTACTTTGTAGACATTAGAATGGATATACAGACCCCATCCCTCTGCAAATAAAACCACAAAAGTGTATTTCTCCCCAGATTTTTATTGATTGCTGGTATGGTATGATTATAATTTCATAGCTGGTCAAAATCCAGTGAATAAAAATATAAACTGTCTTTCTACAAAGCATAGCAGAGGGGAGAAAAATATGATCTACTTCATATAAGCCCCCCACACCACCAAGAGAATATAGCATTGTTGAAGAACCAATTCAAACATCCTTACTTACACTTGCAGCCAACAGGAGGGAGACCATGGCTCATTTCCTGGGAATCAAAACATTTTAGAAAGGAAGGAATAGGCAGGTTTGGTTCACAGACTGCATAACCCTGATGGCTATTTGGAAAGAAAACATGAGCCCCCCCTTTCTTAGTCACTACCCACACACTTGGTACAGAATTCCAAACAGCAGGTCCCAAAATCCCCAAAGAAAACAGACGACAGGCTGGAAGATGTATTTTTACTGCAGTACCAGTCAATGAAATTAGATGGAAGAAGCTTGCATTTGTGTTCAAACACTTGGCTTTGTTCATTTCATCCTTTGAATTATTACACTAGCTTCATGATAATTATGTGGATTTCACTGTATGAAATTTTGTTTTGCTCCATGATATATATATTTGTGTGTGTGTGTGTGTGTGTGTGTGTGTGTTTTCTTCCTCATTTTCCTCAAGGAGGCAGTGTTCAAGAAAAATGCCACTCCAGCTAAGATGGCAACCTGTTTACCTTGAATGTTAAGATGCAAGTCAGCTGGCTGCAGTTGCTACTTGATTGAAGAGGATGCAGTAGAGAATAGTCCTATCACTGAAGATCAGATATTCTCAAGTGCTCAGAGAGCAATTACAGAGCAACATGGAGGGTATTGGAGAAGGGTTCTGCTCCTAGCAATCTGAGCATTTAAATAGATCTTTTGCATTCTTCAAAATCCTCCAGAGCCATTGATTAGTTGATCTACATGACTGTCTTGATGGATGGTCAGGCAAAATCAAACCCCTGGGATCCTGGTCTCCTTCCAGTGCTGCCAAGTGTCTGTGGGACAGGGGTCCAGCATGCCTGAATGGACAGTATGTACAGAAAGCTAACCTGATACCCCTTGCCTGGATCCTCCAAGTCAGTCTTGCAACAGGCATTTTCCTATCAAGCTGGTGGTAGGAAGCATCAAAGCATCTCCTACTAGCTTGACAGGATGAGTTTCACTCAGGATTGAGGAGGGTGTTGGAGGGTTGGGAATACTCTGGGCCTCCAGTCAGCCTTCCAGAGGCCAAATAGTATTAGCTGGTCATCTTGGTAATTAAGTCACTATGTGTCAGTTTCTCGGCCAGGTTTCCAAATTTGACTTAAGATGGCCACTGATCAGGTGATTCCTGCTGGTATCCCTCCCACCAGATTCATGTAAACTCTTCCAAAGAGACAAGAACAAGCCTCAGGGTTAGGGTGACCCACCATATCTAGCTGCTCCACCCTTCCTTTATTGAGATCTCAGCAGGGAAGAGAGGGTATCTGCAGGAAGGGAAAGGATCCACCCCCTTGTGAGTGTGGGAGTATTGTATTAAAAAAAAAAAGTCTGAGTCCCCTATCAGCCTATTTTATTCATTTATTTTTTAAACCTCTGTAATTTTTGTCTTCTTTGAAACTTTTCGCTTTAGACTTACTATTTTTCAGTCATTTATCACTGCAGATATTTGGCGAACTCAAGCCTCGCTACTAATAACTCAGGAAGCAACCAGCGCTTCCATTTCATGGTGCCAATCTCTGTTCCCGCCTCCGCCCCCGCATTCTACATTCTACAAGTGTGCGGTCCACAGCGGAAGGGTTCTGGAGCCTTGTTCTTTTGCCCTGCCAAACAGCAGGATCTACCAGCATTGTTGGTGTGTTGTTCATTTGCTTGTTTCTCTGTGTTTCCCCAGGGTAAGCTACATTGAAGTGTACGTAAGCATTATCGTGATTTTCACTGTTTTGTGGAACGAAGTTTGGAGGAAAGAAAGAGTAGGGGGAGTGCAGAGAAAGCAAGAAAGACAGACTCACGGAAAAGCAGGCATATGAGGTTTAAGGGATCCAGGATAAATACCAAAAAACCTTCCTCCCTCCTCCCGTTTGGGCGAGTGCCCGAGGACCCTCAACGCAATTTTTTTTTTTAATGCCTAACTGCAACGTTTTAGAAGGCATCTCTGTAGACTGGTAGAGATGAGGGTTCCCATTCATACGCTCTCAAATCCCAACTCTTATTTTTTTCTTGTCTCTAAACCAGGACTCCTGAACCATTCTAACTGGCCTGGTGTGGGATGCCAGTTGCGGGCTTGTGACGCGGCACATCATCGTATCACTGTTTGCGACTACCTGCTGGGAAATCCTGCAGACAGATGGAATGGTGGCTTCGACACACGCATGCTCTCCCCTTCCTCCTAGCTAACCCTGCCCTTCCCCTGCAGTGCGCGTGGGCGCCGCCCATCCCCTCATCCCCCACCAAGAGTATCAGTGCCCTGCAGCCGGCAGAGGCGCCAAGCCCCTTCCTGGACCTTTGCCAGTTGCGACCCAGCCTAGGCGCCCCCTCCTCAGTGGCAGGGAGGGGGCCAAGTAGGCGGCAGCTCCGCAGCTTGGGCCTCTGCGGCAGTGACCATGGCTAAGAAGTGTGACCCACCGCCCCCATTCAATCCCATCTGCTATGTACCCAGGACCAGCCCCAAACACTTCAGGTTCCTTGCGCTCCCTGAAGGCATCTTCCCCCTCTTTTTCCAGACAGGCGCTCATTGCACTATCTTCTCCCCATGGGGAAAACTGCTCCGACTCCCACCCCTACTGTCACCTCCACAACTAGCCCCCCAAAGCCCACTCTTGCTTCCCACATGTTGCTTCCCGCCTCCTATTCGCTTCCCACTCCTCCGGGCTCCCCTATTCCTGCATCTTTCCCAGCATCTTGGTCAGTGGATGCCAGCCAAATGAGATGCAAGGGATACCAGGAGTCCCTTAAGCTCAATTACCATCTGACTTCGCCTTGCTTCTTTCCTCCACCCAGGGGGTCTTTTTCTTACCTTTATTCTGGACCACGTCACTGGGGTTCGGGGTGACGGCAATGGCGAAGTCTTTAGATCCCTCTCTGGAGGGACCACTGGACACTGCAGTAGACATGGTGCTGGACTCGGTTTCGGACAGGACTCTGGAGCCAGCTCCGGGCAGAACTCTGGGGCCGGCTCTGGGGTCGCCTCTGTGACTGGTTCTGGAGTTGGCTCTGGGGCCAACTTTGGAGCAGGCTCTGGGGCAGGTTCTTGGGTCAGCTCTGTTACCAGTTCTGGGACCGGCTCTGGGACTGAGTCTGGGTCTGGTTCAGGGGTCGGTTCAGTGTCTAATTCTGTAGCTGGTTCTGGGGTCGCTTCGGGACAGGGACCTGGAGCAGGCTCTGGACCGGACTCTGATGCGGGTTCCGGCGAAGGCTCGGGAAGCGGTGGAGGAGCTGGTGGCGGTGGAGCCGGCGGTGGAGGAACCGGCGGCGGAGCGGGCGGTGGCGGCGGCCACGGCGGCGGAGGCTCTGGAGACTCCAGGAGCTGCTCTCCATCCTGAGGCGGGGCAATGCCCTGGGCCGCAGCAGCTTCGTGGTCCATGGCTGCACACCGCTTCAGGTCCAGGCAGCCTGAGCCCTTGAGCTTAGAGGGCTAAAGAGCTCTCGGGCGCCCCGCCCACTCCAGTCCGACATCCCCCTGCGGGGTGCCAAACTTTCCCCCGCCGCGCTCCATGGCTGGCTCCGCTCTGAGGTCTAACCCAGGGGCGCTCAGCCTCTCCTTGTACTGGAACACGCCCCTCGGTGTGCGCACACCTCTTCGTAAGCAGCCACGGGCCAGATGGGCGGGAAACAGAGGGGCTTGCGAACGCGGACTGGGCAGAGCGCTTGATGACCTCCTAGCGACGCGCGCGGGAGAGGAGGGGGAGGCATAACGGGGAGGGGGAGTGGAACAGGCTTGGAGGGGAGGATTTGGAGCCCGGCCGCGTTTAACTCTTTAGTGACACGAATGAAGGAAAAAAGAAAAAAAAAAAACAGGCGAAGTTGAGGGTCTTTGTAATCCCCCCTAACCACTCAGTCGTGAGCTGCTGCTCATAGCAGCTTCCATTCTGTGACTGCTCTCTCACCTCAGCAGCAGGTGAGCCTAGCCTGGGATCAACCTCTTGCCCCAATCTTCAAGCCTCGGTGGGCAAGTAATCCTTTTTATCTAACCTGGGAAAAGATATTAACCTGTATGGGGATTGGTGAGTGGGTGCACGGGGGTGGGCAGGGGAAGGGGGTCCACCTCCTTTGGATTGAAGTAAAATTTGTCCCCCCAACCTTGCCTCAGGTTTTACATTTCTGTGCTTTGCCAGATCCTAGCGGTTTGCCTTTGGGTACAGGGTTTGGGCTGCTTCGTGAAAGGAGTGTGATGAGGAAGGATTGGAGCCCGGGTTTCCGCAGCCTGCAGCCGGAGAGCAAGGCTAGAGTGCCCAGGCAGCCGCAGCTGGGCTGCGCGCTTGGGCGCTGAGGGTACCCTGATCTCCGCAGCTATCAGGGCAAGTCTGGCTTGGCTTTACCGTAGGAGATTGTCTTTTGCTTGTAGCTGGACTTTCCAAGCATCGGCAGGACTTTTTACCGAACTTGTTAATGTTTGTGCGTATGTGTCTTGAACTGGGAAAAATTCACTGCAACACCCACACCTTTTTCACCTCCTGAAGCACTCTGACATTAGGGATGGGAGATTTTATTGTGAAAAGAACGATGGGTCGCTGCAGCAGCACCCTTCCCTCCACATCAGGAGACTTGAGAAGCTCTCTTGGTTAGTCACGTACGCATACATACAAACCATGGTCTTAGTCAGACCTAGACTTCAGACGCCAATATGCTGCCAATTGCAATTAAAATTTGAGAAGACTTCCCATCAAGCCACTGTTGGGTGGGGGTGGGGTGGGGGAGGAATACCTACAAACCTAATTTGAAATATGACAAGTGAATTTATCTCCCACACACATAATGCTGCAGTTGTGGATGGCAGCCCTCCATCTGCAGTCCCTCCTCTCGCTCTCTCCTCCCAGACCATATCCCTCACTAGTCCCTTTTCTTTTGCCAACTGACACTGCCCAGAATTTTCTAGAACCTGCAGCATTTTTCTCTTCCCTACACCACATCCAGCAATAAATAATACCACAGAACACAGTCTCACTTAACCCCCTCCAAAGACCAGAATCTCTGATGAAATCTGCATTTCCCGGATCCTTGCTGCAGCATGGCAACCTAAACCCACCCTTCTCGAGATGTGTTTCATTGCTTGGCAGCTACTCAGCCTAGTGCAGGGCCAATCTCTAACCTCTGGGGATGCAGAAACCTGGGGTAGCTGAACCCTAGAGTCTCTCAGGTGGCAGGCCTCCCAGTAAATCCACTCTATGTGTCCACCATCTTCACCCTCTTTGGGCTTTTTCTCCTCCCCCACATTCAAACAACCAACCAAGGTGCCTTTAACCCTAAGAGTTCAGAGCTGAAACTTACAGTGCCAGGTCCCACCAGCTAATAAGCCCAGATTTGGAGCTCATTTCTCAGGCTTCACACCTTGGTGAAATCCCTGTCCTTAGAAGGAGTCGAAAACTCACATTTAAATATTGCTTTTCACTAAACCCTGACATGTAGTTAGAAGGACTGAAGGCTGAACAGTCACAGAGTAAGATGGCCTCTTAGGTTAGAGAGCAATGAGGTGGGGCTTGATGTAGCTAGTGTGTTTGTGATCAAGGAGGACACAACCAGGTGACAACTTGGAGCTATTGCCTTATGTATGTTCATTGAAATTCCTGTCTATAATTCTATGCTCAGTCACAAGAAGTCCAAAATGATGATGCAAACAAACTCTTAATGCAAGGTCATTTTGAGGTTGTTTGTGGGTGGCTTTTGCTCCACTAGTATGGGTTACTGACTATACATTGCCTGAATTATGTTATGTTTTAGACTTGAGAGTATTAAAAAATAACTCCAGCAATCACAAACTGTCTTACAGCCTTCTGCCATAGTAAAGGGTGTTTGTTCTGGTCTCTCTTCAGCCCAGCATTGTACATAATGCTTTACATTGGGGAGGGGATGGTCAGAAGAGTTCATCAGTACTTGATTTGGGAAGTCACTTTTGTTGTAACTAGGGTACACCTTACTTTACCCTATAACCTGTTAGTGTGTGTGTGTGTGTGTGTGTGTGTGTGTGTTTAACAGAAAGATTTATTTAGATTCTTGGATATTTTCATCAAAACCTAGTCCTAGCTGAGGCCATAATAAGCATTCAGGAAATGTCTGTTTAATGGCTGATTCATTGCAGGTTACTGGTTTGGATGTCTTTGCGCTGCATCGCTTGTTAGCAGTATTTGGTATTTCAGATGATTAATGATCTCCTAAGAGGCTCTTTTCTAATTAAACAATACTGATAAAAGGCCAAGAACTACAAAAGAATTTCTTCAAGCAGGCATACTGGATTGATGACTATCTCCACAGAGTCTTGAATGTCTCCACAGAGACATAGTTCTGGATGTCCCAGTACCATGGTCCCAAACCTGGTACTATTGGGCATGTTGTATAAAAGTTACCTGATTGAGCTGTATGAAGTATTAATCAGCATAGTGGCTCATATCTGTTCACATGTACAGTGTTCTGTTTCACCCCCACACCCAGCATTTACTCTGATTCCACCCCAAATAAAGTCCATCCAAGCCATCATCGATATGTGGCTTCATTTCAGCCATACTAGGATTTATGGAGAGGCAAAGGAGAGAGAACCTGAGAATTGTAGCAAAATTTAAAGCTCTTCCTCCTTCTTATTTTCATTTCCTTATTGAATGAGAGAGTAACACTTTAGTGCTAGAGTAGAAGTCCTATTTTCCTTGATCAATCATTTCAAATTCCCTAAGCCCTTTCTTTTAGATAAATTTGGGAAGAAATCAGTGCCTCTCCTGAGTGTTAGTTGGTACTGACTTCCCCCACCCTTGCCACCTTGGTAATGTGCAAAACCAAAATGGCAATCTTTGTAATAATCTGCTGAATAAAATTAAGAGGTGGGACCATGAGCAGCATTTACAGAGAAAGGAGGGGATTCAGACAATTAATTGAGATGGATTAAAGTACTGCTATACTTCACTCATTCTGGTCTCCTAGGATTTAATTGATACAGGATTGGAGAGTTAAAAAGTTAATACCTTGCATTCACATAATGCCTTTTGATTTTTAAAGTACTTTCACATATAATATCTCACTTGAGCCTCACAACAAATGTGTGAGGCAAATAAGTCTGGATTCCCACAGCACACCCCCACTCCCTAACCTTTTATAGAGAAGAAAACACAAGTCCAGTGAGATTAAGTGGCATGTCTTAGGTCACAGAGATAATTAGTGTTGGAACAGGCATTTAGAACTTAAGTCACTCAACTCCCAGCTGAGGAGACCAAAGCACAGTGCTGACCTGGGAGTTGTGAGACAGAGGCTATGTAAATCCTCTCTGGAGCAGAATGGGACACTGTCTCAATGTCCCTTTTCTTCTTGAGCCTATAAGAGAAGCTGTGATTCTTAGATTTTTATCTCTGTGTTTCTCAGCTTGCTCGTGTTCTCTCTCTTCTCTCTTTCTCTCCCAGGGACCCCCAGCCTCACTATAGGAGGTCCTTGTTTAGAGGAACCTTTTTGAACATGTATGTAATATAATAATTTATCCAGAGTGTACTTGTTTTATTGGTTCTGTTCGTATATTTTCTTGAAGTGAAGCACTCTGCAGTTAAGATGCATTTGCTGCCAATATGAAGGGTATATGGCTCTGTTAAAAGCCACAGAGTGTAGCTCAGTGGCAGAGTGCTTGCCTAGCATGTGTGAGGTGCTGGGTTTGATTGTTCGCACCACACAAAAATGAAACAAATAAAATAAAGGCGTACTGTCCATCTACAAATACCAAAAAGATCTTTAAAAAGGAACCTGAAAAAACAAAGAGCCAGTGAGGAGAGGGGCAGAAATACGAGCCATGATCCTTCCCACAAGGATCATCAGAACTTGGTTGTTAAGTCAGATATAGATGAAAACCAATCCAAACATGGATACCAGTTTATAATTATAATATCACACTTTTTGGGGGGCAGGATTAGGAGGGAGGGGATAAAGTGTGACAGAGTGGAAAGGAAAATGCAAAGGGAGGAAGAAATCTGGCTTCAGATTAAGGTTCTACCACTATAACCTATACCATAATCTTATACTAATTATTTAATATCTTTGGGCCTCAAGTTTTCTCTTCTGAACAAATGGAGTTGAGGATAAAGTTGAACTTGATTGACTATCTCTGAACTGCTACAACATAAAATATCAATGTTGCTATGAGTGACATAGAAGTGGGTCTCAGATAATTCAGTTAACTTGGCTCAACAAGGTGGAAATGGAAAGGTGCTTCAGATGAAGTGAAGGGAAAGCATAGAAACCTGGTAGTGAGAATGAGCCAGGCTGCTTGAGGCAGAGGGTTCATACCAAGGACCGATGAGAAATGAGGTTAGAGAAGAGTGATAGGAAAACAGGGAGTTTGTAAAAGGCTTTGGATGCCAGATGGAAGAGTTTCAAGATTTGTTTTTAAAAGTAACTGAGAGCAACTAAAGTTGTTTGAGTACAGGGGTGACATGGTAAAGCCAAGCAGTGAAATAAATTATCCTTGACACTATACTTCATTCTGGAAGCATCTACAAAGCTACTTTGTTTCCTTGAGTTGATATCCAGTTAATGCAGGGTCATTTGTGAAATCATGATTCTTTCTTGATTTTCGCTGCAACCTCTAGTTTCAGGTCTGAATTGCCAAGATTTGTGCCAAGCTGCTGGCTCGACCTGCTTAATCACCTGCCTATATATTTGGATTCAATCCATAATGGGTCATTTGGCTTCCATGGACTCAACATGCTAATGGGATTCCTAATTTGAAATTCTAAGTGATGATGAATGACCAGGGGATGAGAGAAAGGTCTTTGTAGGCAGGCTGGAGTGTGATGGTTGTGGATCTGAAAGCAGATTAGGAAATAGAGAACAGTTTGAAGGAGGAGAAAAAAGAAAATGGATCTTTGCAGAAGCTTAGATACAGGGGAATGAGGATGAGGAACAGCTATTCAGTCTTGAACTACCAAGGATCTAAACTGAGCTTGGATTAAGAAGAGAAAACAGGTTGTTCTAATGGCATAGAGAAAAAAGTGGCAAGATTTGGTGTGGGGGTTACAGGCACGTGTGGGGTGGGGTTAGGGTAAGAGAAAAAAATACAGAGCTGATAGTGTGCCTAAGGTGACATTTAGAAAAAATGGAAAAGATTGTGTCTTAGAACCCTCAAGTGTGATGTCACTAAATGAAGGAAGGGGAACACTTGTAATACTGATCCTCAATATTTAAGAGAGGGAGATAGATCTTACTCAAAAAGGAAAAAAGAGCCAGGCATGGTGTCACATGCCTGTAATCCCAGCAACTCCCCAAGGCTAAGGCAGGAGCATTGCAAGTTCAAAGGCAGCCTTTAGTAACTTAGCAGGGCCCTAAGCAACTGAGTGAGACCCTGTCTCTAAATAAAACATAAAAAGGGCTGAGGATGTGGCTCAGTAGTTAATCACTTCTGGGTTCAATCTCCAGACAAGAAAAAAAAAAGTAAAAAGTACTTATTTAATATGAATTGTTCTTGCATAATAAAATTACTTTACTACCCCACCACTCTCCACAAACATTTCTTTCTGACACGAAACCAAGGGGGACAAAGTGATAGAGGGAAAAAGAGGTAGGGAAAGGAATTTAATAAAAAGAGGGGTTGACAGAATTGCTGTGAAGAAGTTGGTTTTGTTTTCCCCAAAGAAACATGCTGTGTTGCTAGATGTCCTTTTTTTTTCCCCATAGTTTTGCCTTACTGAGAGGTTGCTCAAAATGTACAATTCATTGGTTCTGTGCTAAGAGGGAATCATAGGGAAAAGTCTTTACACATTGAAATGACTTATAAGAACAAGGTGTTACAATACTGTTTTTCAGTGTGTCAAAATGCATTCTACTTTCATGTATAATTACAATAAATTAATTTTTTTTAAAAAAACTCTGTTTTTTAGATGGTGATTAAAGTATTAAATGGTCAGTTCCAGGGCCTCCTTGTTGTCATTCACCTTTTAGGTTTAAGTCCCCATCCCCTAAGTTATATCCTTTGGGGTCACTGCAATCTCTTGTAGTGCCTATTCCATTTACCCACACTCCATATACTACAACTAGGCTGAGTCCTCCCACCTCTCACTTTCTCTCAGTCTCACAGGTCTCTTGCAATAACAAGGCCTTTTTCCAGTTGGTCCTTAGGTCCTTAACTTGGCCCTAGGAGCAAACTCCAGCTGCCTGATCCCTAGAATTCCTAGGGATTGCTTCATTAATTCATTCTACAAGTAATTATTGAGCATCTACTATGTGGTAGGCACTTGTATCAGTGTAGGGGATTCACCAGTAAATAAGACAGACGTCCACCTTGTTAAAATAACATATTTGGAATAGGAGCTAGAGCAATACTGACATTAAACAGACAAATAAATGCATAAAATTTGTTTCAGAAGATGATAAATGTGAAATGAAGAAAATAAAATAGGATGGTGTGAAAGAGAACACCTGAAGGGTTATTCTGGTCAATATATCTACTTGTTTGCTTAATCCTATAGCACAAATCCAAACAGTTTGAAATACTGTTAATATTTGATATGAATTAATGATATTAATTAACTATATTAATTAATGATAAATAAAATTTATCAATACTACTACCAACAACAAACACACTAAATAAAGTTCAAAAAATTCTACTAATTTTAATTTGGAAAAATTTCAACCTTTCAAAAGTTGCAAGAATAATACAATAAACACTCATACATTCCTCACCGTCATTAACATTTTGGCACTTTTACTTAATTTCTCTCTCTGTCTCTGTCTTTCTCTCTCTCTCTCTCTCTCTCTTTCTGGCACATGTGCCCATTTTGGCTGAGCCATTTCATAGTTGCACATATCACGACACTCTGTTCATAAGTATTTCAGCAGGCATCTCATAAAAATCAAGAACATTTTTCTGCCTACACAACACAATTATCACATTATGAAAAATTAACAACAATAAACTAATATCTAACATAGAATACATATTTGAATTTTTCCAATTACCCCCATAATGTTCTGTATATATTTTTAAAATACATAGATTGCCTTTAGTTGCTTTGTCTCTGTAGTTTCCTTTAATCTAGAATAGTCTCCAGTTTTTATTTTACTTTCATGACTGATTGACATTTTTGAAGAATATAAGCCAATTGACTTACAATTTGGGTTTGTCTGATTGAGTGTTTGATGTTGAGGTGGTTTGAGATTATATGGATATGGAAGGCTTCTCTGAAGAGACAACTTTCTGATGAGCCCTGCAATAACATAAAAAATAAAAAATCCAAGAAGGAAAGAAACCAGCCATAAAAAATATGGGAAAAATGATTCCAGGCAGAAGGAGCAGCAAGTAACAAAGGCCCTGATATAGGAGAAAGCTTGTTGAGTTTGAAGAAGAGAAAGTGGACCGAAGTGGCTGAAATCTGGAGATCAAGGAGAAGAGTCATATGAAATGAAGCATGAATGAGTCATAAAGAGCCATATAAGTTTGTAAAAGAGTTAGGATTTTGTTCTAATTGCAATGGCAAGACTCTATGGGTTTTAAGCAATTGATGACATAGTTGGATTTGAATTTTCTTTTAAAGGTAATTTTGATATTCTAAAAATTATACTTTATATGCAATTTTAAGAAGAATGTTATTTGTCACAACTATGAAAGTACAAAAGCCCACCCCCATTATCTACTCACCAAAAGAAAAACTACTTTGAACAATCCTAGCTAAATAGTATACTTATAAAACTAATTGATAATTTTTCAGATTAATGCATTCTATGAAAGAGAGGTTTTTTCCCATCATTACCTTCAGCCTCCATGCATACACACACACAAACTTCTCATTCTACTCTTCTCCCAGCACAGTTATGTCATAATTTACATTAGCTCAATATTCAGTATTTATAGAAACCCTATTCCCAATTGCATTATGTAGCACACTACTATCATTACTTTTCCTTGCACATTTACTTGCTTTTTTTGGTTTTTATATTTATTTATTTTTGTACCAGGAATTGAACCCAGGGGGGCTTATCCACTGTGCCACATTCCTGTTCTTTAAATATTTTTTAACTTAGAGACAAGGCCTTGCTAAGTTGCTTAGGGCCTTGCTAAGTTCCTGAGGCTGCCCTGAACTTGTGATACTCCTGCCTCAGCCTCCCTAGCCACTGGGATTGCAGTTGTGTCCCACCATGCCCAGCTATCTGCTAGTTTTTATTTTTATTTTTATTTTATTTTTTCAGTGTTGGGGATTGAACCCAGGGCCTTGTGCTTGCGAGACAAACACTCTACCAACTGAGCTATATCCCCAGTCCTGCTAGTTTTTAATTGAGCAGATAATTGTCTTGTTAATTCACTTGCTTATTTTTCTACACATTTAACAGGAGTTCATCCACAACCTGTTCTTAAGTTGACTCAATCTTCTCCCAATATTTTAAGATGCAATAACCCTTCTATCAATTTCATCTTCTAGGAGACATCCTTTCAAATTGCTTCAATCTGACTCAATTGCACTTTAAATTTGTAGAACTCCTTATCCTTACATATTCCTAATAATTTCAAAGACATTTCAGCACTGTCTTCTAGATTCTACCTTTTGAGAAGTCTGAACCATTCTCATTCCTTATCCCTTTTAGTTTTTCTTCTCTGGAAGCTTTCAGGCTCTTTGTTTTGCCCTTAGTGTACAACAATGTCATATTTATATTCCATGATGAACGTCTATTCTCTTCCATTATGTTGAACATTCTCTGGGCCTTTTCAATTATAAAATTGACAATTCTGGGAAATTTTCTTGAAATATTTTTCCCTCCAATTTTCTGACCTTTTTTCCTTTGAACTCATACAATTCTTATGTTGGATTTCCTGCACTGGTCCTATCATTGGCTTACATTTTATCTTCTATTTTTCCTCTCTTAATCTGTTTGTCTGTTTTATTTCTGGGAGATCTCCTCAGCTTTATCTCCCAACTCTTCTAAAATATTGCAGTGCAATTCTGACATTAACTACCCACAGTTAGCACAAACCCCGCAAGTTCAGGGCACAGTCCCCAATAAGACTATCCTCATTTCAGAGGCCAGCCACAAATTCTTGGATTATCTCTACTATGTCCACACTTTTGACCAATTGGATGAAAATTGGGGCTTTCATTGAGTCCTTCAGGTTTTATAATTCCCTAGAATTACTCACTGAACTTAGAAAAGTGCTATTTTATAAACATTTTATTATAAAGTATAAAAATCAAGACTAGCCAAATGAAAAGACCTATAAGATGAGGCCTTGGAGGCTCCCTTTGTGGAGTTTCCATGTTCTTCAGGATGTTATTATCCTGGTGTATCAATGTATTCACCAACCAGGAAGCTTACAAGCCTTGGTGTCCAGAATTATCATTTGAATTTCATTACATAGGCATGACTAATTGAATCATTTACCTTAAAATTGGCCTTGATTTATAATCCTCCATTCCCTCCTCAGAGGTCAGATTGAGCTGATATTATCTGACTCAAACCCCTAAATCTCTAATCACATAGTTGGTCTTACCATCATGGCCATTCCCCATCTTAAACTATCCTGGGGCCTACCATGAATCACCTCATTGGCATCAAATCAGGCATAGTCCAAGAGGTCTAGTACTAACAACAAAGATATCTCCCACTCAACAAATTTCAAGGGTTCCAGAAGCCTGGGACAAAACCTATAATTTTTCATTATATAAAAAGTTGTAAGAATTTCAAAGGCAGGAATTCTAAGAGCCATGTTTTGTTCTCTGAGTATCTTTTTAAATTTCTTCTTGTTCTTGTTTGATAGATACAATATCTTATTTCTTTAAAGATAATAATGGTTGTTAATATTCATCTGTTTCTTTGGTTTGTTTGCTGGTTTAGGTCTCTAGTATTTGATATGAGAAACTTTTCTCAGATACCTCCTCATTCTTGACTACTTGTTCATGTTTATGTGTAGGTTCCTAAAAATGAACTGGAAGGTCAGAGTACTTGTTGAGACTTGTGGGTTATGAATGTATGAGTTTTGTACTGCAGTATAGTAAGTTGCCACAAACTTAGTGACTTAAAACAACATACATTTATGATCTCATAACTTCTATGCATCAGTATTTCAGGCCTGGTATAGATAGATCCTCCGGTATTGGTCTCCACTGTAATCAAAGTATCAGTCAGGATACAGTCTAATCTGGGGTTTTAAGTAGGGAAGAATTTGCTTTCCAAGATCATTCAGATTGTTCCCAGATTGTATTTCCCTGTGACCATATGACTGAGGGTTTTGGCTTTACTATCTGTTGACTGGAGGCCACCCTCAGGTCCTAGTGGGGCATCCAAAGTCCCTTAAGGCCACTGGCAGTTTTTTACCACATAGGTTTCCCCAGCATAGTTTCTTGTTTTGTCAACTCCACAAGATGAGACTCTGCTAAGGCAGAGCCTTATATAATCTAACTTAGCACCTTTGCCATATTTTGTTAGCTTAGAAGCAAGTCACAGGTACCACCTGCATTGAAGAAGAGAGAATTACACAAAAGTATAAACAACAGAAGTTGGGAATCATTGGGGATTTGTTTGGATTTTGTCTATAATAATGAGTTTCACTACAAGGTGACATGGCTGTGTCATTTCACTGGACACTTCACTTTCTCAAAGAAGAATCTTCCAATAACTTGCCTGGAATTTGTAAACCTACTACCAGCATCCTGAGAACTAACTGGAGTAAGGGGTTAGAAGTCTCAATAATCAATATGTAACTTTATTCATTTTACAGTTATCTATATGAAACCTCTTCCTCAACTGTGCTCAATTCCTCCCCAGTCCAGAGACCCTCTCTAGACTCTCTCTAGAGAACAAAACTCAGATGCAATGGAGTCGGTAGAGAATCTCCCAACTGTGTGGAGTTGTGGCGGAGATTTTGGGATTAACTGCATGATTAAAATTTCTCCTTTTCAGTTTCACTGTTGTCTCTACTTCCAGAGGTACCGATACCACCATTTTTTAGCCTTTCGGAGATTGCTAATTGTGAATTGTGTTGTTTATGAACTTTCTCCATTGCCAATTTTGTATTCAATTTCCCTGGGACTGCTAAGTTAGTTTCCCTTGTATTTCTATTTCCCAGCTTTGAAAATTGCAATGTTATCGCCTCTCCTAAAATTACTGTCATTTTAGTGAGGTTTGGCAGTGGAGTGGAGGTAAATGCATGTGTTCAAATTGTTATGGTCAATCGGATGTCCTAATTTACATTTTAAAAAGATTACTCTGACCTTTTTGTGAAGAATAGGCTATGAGGGAGCAGTAATCATGGAAGGTGGGAGAATAGGTAGCCAGTCAAGATATATTTGAGAGGAGAAATAGAGTTTGGTAGTGGGTTGAGATTCAGGGACAGAGAAAAAAGAGAAAGAGAGGAAGAAGTCACTGATGATTCCTAAGTTGCATTGCAAGATGGGTTTCATCTATTTCTTTTCTTTTTTCTTTCTTTTTTTTTGGTACTGGGGATTGAACTCAGGGGCACACAATGACTGAGCCATATCCCCAGCCCAATTTTGTATTTTATTTAGAGAAAGGGTCTCACTGAGTTGCTTAGCACCCCACTTTTACTGAGGCTGGCTTTGAACTTGCAATCCTCCTGCCTCAGCCTCCTGATACACTGGGATTACAGGCGTGCTCCAGTGCTCCTGGCTTCATGTATTTCTTGATTCATTGTTTTCATATTATTTTTTAGGATTGCTGTCAACACGCTTTTCTCCCCTTCCTGCTACAATTGATGTCACCACAATACCATGTCAGAATAAATCCAACATTGCCGGGAACACAGTAACCATGATAAAGAAACCCTAATTCAACCAATAACCACCAAAGCAATAACAACACAATATCCACAATAACTCCCATTTATGTAATGTTTACTATAGGACCAGTTCCATGTTAAGCATGTTCTATATATTTTTTCATTTAACTTCCCTACCAGTCCTAAGAGGCAGACACGCATCTGTAATTCATTACCATTGAAATCTTCAAATGGATTCTTTCCAAATCAATCAAATTTTGGAGAAGATAGTTTTACTACAAAATATGTCAGAGGTTCTTGAAGTGACAGCAGGGCATATCACATCAGCTATTGTCATTCCTACTCCTTTGCTGTCCACCCCACTCTTGTGCCCCTGCTCTTCAGTCATACTGCCTCTCCCTCCTGTTAATTGCTTCCTCCTGTTATTTCCTGAGATTTTGCTACCTCTAAAAAATCCTTACCCTTGCTTGTATTATTTCCCAAGAATGCCTACTTCTCTTCCAACTGCAACCTTACTCTATGCTACACTCTTCATAGGAGAGGAGACTCAGAGTGGAAATAAGCTGATCTTGGCCCAATCTGCACATTTTCTGTGGAATCTCAGGAATAAAAGGCATGAGGATGAAAACATCTTGAATTATTCATATGGCCTGGAAGTGAACAAACAGGAAGAATAAGTAGAATTGACTTCAATGCAATTTGAGACTTTTTCTGAGCTTCTTGAGGAATGGAAGGGTTGAGGGAATGGAGCAGACAGTATACACTACATTCACTTATTACTTATTATATTGGGTTGCTATCCTTAGGATTAAACCTGGGAAGGAGGTTTTAGTCAACTAAGGCTGCCATAACAAAACATCACTGACTGGGTGGATGGGGGGCTTAAACAAAAGCTATTTCTCACAGTCTTAGAGTCTGACAGTTCAAGATAATAAAGTCAGGAGGTCAGGTACTGGAAAAGGCCCTCTTCCTGGTTTGCGGGTGATCATCTTCTTACTGTATCCTCCTGGGGCAGAGAGCCATCTTTCTAGTGTATTTTCTTATAAGGTCACTAATCCCATCATGAACAATTCACCCTCATGATCTCATCTAAGGGCCCCATCTACATCTATCATCAAGTTGGGGATTATGGCTTCAACATATAAATTGTGTGTAGGGTGCAATTCTATAAAAGATTAAACTCTACTTTTCCATGTCCTCACTGAATATTCTCCCTAATGTTAACCAATAAAATTGAGAACATGGGAGGTTAACAACCAAGTCAATTAGCAAATATAGGTTAGATTTGCATGGACCCTTTTGTTTCCTTTGTGGCATTACCTGTAACAGTGCATGTAGAGCTGACATTCTTTGCCTCTAACTGCTTTTGTTCTGCTGACTTCTGGTTGGATTTTCCCTTCTCTATAAATCTCTTTCTTTTGTGTTATATTAAGGTTCATAGAGATGTACTTCTGGTTTGATGATAAAAGATGTGGCTAGATTGACTACATACTAAAATATCATTGACTCTCCTCCCTTGAGAAAGGTTCTTTTTTGTGTGACTAGTGACAGGGGTGAGGGTAATTCAGAGAATAGAATTTGTAAAAGAGGTTCGACTTCTTTGAAGACAAGAATGACGAGGGAAGATTTTGTAGTCTTGACGACATCAAACGTGTGCACTCTCTCCTCCATGGAAACCGAAACGTGTGAATGAGACTGAAGGAGTCAGCTAATTCTCACTCCCCCTCCACTCCCACCTCCACTGCTAGCCTAAGGGTTAGTATTTTTCTTCTTTAGTGCCAATAATGAACATACTAAAGAATAGAAGGGGATATCACAGTACTATAAGTAACTAACTTAGTTTCCTGGTTATTGTATTTCTGGTTGCTGCTATAGAACCTTCTGTTATTTCCTGAGGCACCTTCACAATAGAGTTTGTATGGTCATTCACCATGAACTCAGATGATTGAGTTCCAAACAGTCCATGGGTCTCAATGCATGAAACTGTTTTTGTTTTTTTGTTTTTCACACATGGCATGTAGTGTCTTTCTAGACAGCCAACCATATTCATCCTTGCACCAAACTGTATTGAGTACTAAGTGTGTGCCAAGCACTTTAGTAGGTATTGGAGGTATAGAGAAACACATAATACCCAGTTTTCTGCTTTTGGTGCACTTATAGCTCCACACACAGATCTCTCTTCAAGACAGAGCCACACACAAATTGCTGAGGTACAGTGTAATAAGTGTGATGATTTGATGCCTGAACAAAGTGCTAGCTCAGGAATAACAGCATATCCCTGCTTCAGAGCAACCAAGGAAATGTTCATGAATGAGGTAAAATGTTTTCTGTTTCAATGATGGAGAAAAAGAGAAAAGTTGTTCTGGGTCTAAGGAATTGCATATGTGAAGGCACAGAAATGTAAAGAAGCATAGAATGTTCAAGGTTCTGCAAGAAATTGTTTGGATAAATCTGTCAGGTGATTTTGCTGGAAAATGAAGTTGGATTTAGTAGGAAGGACATTACTATGCCATGCCAAAGAACTTGGATTTAGCATTGAACCTTTTGTGGTAGAGGTGTGCCATACTATTATTGACAATTTATAAAGTCCACTCCAGCAAGTACATGGAAGAAAGTTTGAAAGAAGGCAAGAGTAGATGCAGGGAAACTGCTTAGTTAGTTGTTTCAAAACTCCAGATAGGAGATGATACAGTTTCAAACAAAGGCAGTGACAGTTGGAAACAATGAAGAGGTACTATGATTAAGAAGCAATTCCAAAGAACATAAAAGAGGACTTTGTGGCCAATTGAATGTGGTTACTGGGAATTGTGTAACTCTAATATTTCTAATTTAGGTGACTTGATAGATGACAGTGTCATTAAAAGAAATCAGTTGGAGAGCCCCAACAGACAGTTCAATATATGGGTCTGGAGTAAAAGAGTTAGGTACAGGTTAGAGGTAAAACATTATGTATCATTGATGGGTAGTTAAAGCCATGGAAGTAGAGATTGCCGTAAGAGTTTGCAGAATGTTATGAAATGGGTGTTAAGAATAAGGTCTCTGGAAACAACAACATTTAAGCAGTATGCACAAGAAGAAAAGTCAATGAAAGAGAATAATGAATACTCAGAAAGACAGGAGGGAAACCTTGAGAGAAGGAAGGTCTTGTTCACAGTGTCAGATTCTCCATAGAGGTCAAAAAGTGGTGACAGGAGCAGGACACACTTGATTCAGCACGTGGGTTGGTAGTGGTCATGAAGAGAGCATATTCAGTAAAATGGTTCCAAAGGAAGCCCACTCCAAGTGGGAAGAGACAAATGGGAGGGAAGGCAGTGGAGACAGTGCAGACTACTCTTTTTTTCACTTTGTAATATGGATTCATAAACATGCCAATAACAATTAACTTGGCACTGAGGTTCCCTCATGTGCTGAAGTACACAGATGAAATGATAATAACAGATTCTGTTTTCTATATCTAATGTTTGGTGTTTCTTTTTGTGTATTTTGCCATGGTTTATTATATATGTGTAGGAATAAATAGACATATATGTGAGTGTCTTTTGTTTCTAGTAGGGTGAAAAATTGATCAAAGTTTTGGAGATCCCTTCAGGAAAGTAAGATTGGCAGAAGACCTACTTACCCTCTTGGTTCCAGTAAAGCTCATACGTGCTTCCAATCTGCTTTGTCCCCAGTGAAGGGGGAATGATACCATGAAGGACATGCAGAATCTCCTGGAAGCATTTGTATTTACCTGTGCTGGGAACAGTACTCTTCCCATGAACTATTATTGGCAAAAGAGTGCCATTTGAGGCTCAGGAGCACTCCTGAGTCCATCAGGGTGCCTTGAGGCTGTTATGAAGACTGAATTCCAAAATCATCTACAGAGGCATCTTCTCAGGTAGTGATGGACAACCTGTTTTTTTCTACTCTAACATACCTTAGAATCTGTCTTACACTACAGTAACAGTAAATCATTGATAGTAAACCAGGAGGCAATATAATAATGATGACTACTTTTATTAAATGGCCAAATACTGTCCTCATCAATTTACATCAAATAAAATCACTGTGTGCCCAGGATACAGATGTGCAAACTGACTCAGAGAAGTCAGGCACTAAAGCTTGAATTTTAAATGTCCCCCAATGGCTGATATGGTAAAAGCTGGGTCTCTGGCTTGGTGCTTTGGGGAGGTGGTAGAAAATTTAGAAGGTGGGGCCAAGTGAGAGATCTTCAGGTCTCTGAAGAGGCATATTCCTTGGAGGCATATCCTTGTTCAGGGGATAATGGATCACCAGCCTTTTTTTTATTTCTCCTTTTTGCTCCCTGGCCGTGAGAAGGGTGGTTTTGCTCTGCCACACTCTAGCCATGATGTTCTGTCTTATGACAGACCCCAAAGCAATGGGTCTAAATGATCATGACTGAAACTTCCAAAACTGTAAATGGGGGAAAAAGTTTATCTTTATAAATTGATAATCTAAGGTATTTGTTATAGAAATCACATCAAGTGATTTGCCCTGACAGACTACCCTTGCAAGAGGTGTGGCAGTGAAGAAAGACAGAAAGTAAAAGGAACAGGTATGAAGAAGGCAGACTGAGTTTGCCATTCAGCTGCATTCTTATATAAACCATACTCTCCTCTCTGGAAAAGATGTAGGATGTGTACCTGGCCCTGTGTTGGGACAGATGTAGGTTGGTATAGGATATAAAGATGGTATGTTCCTAACTTTTAGGTAATTGTGGAGTGTTTGTCTAGGTTTCTTGTTTAAATAAATAAACATAAGGAAAAGTAAATACTAGATTTTTTTTCTTGGAATGGAACCACTATTTGACCCAGCTATCCCACTCCTCAGTTTATACTGAAAGGACTTAAAATCAGATTGCCTCAGTGATGCAGCTACATCAATGTTCATCGCTGCTCAATTCACAGTAGCTAGATGGTGGAACCAACCTAGATGCCCTTCAATAGATGAATGGATAAAGAAACCGTGGTATATATTCACAATGGAATATTATTCAGCCATAAAGAATAATAAAATTATAACATTTGCAGGTAAATGGATGGAACTAGAGAATATCATGCTAAGTGAGATAAGCCAATCCCCCAAAACCAAAGGCTGACTATTTTTTTATTCTAAACGGATGCTAATCCATAGTGGGTGGGTAGGGAAGAATGAAGGAACTTTGGATTATGCAGAGGGGAGTGAGGGGACAGGTGGGGTGGTGGGGGTGAGAAGGATAGTAGAATGAGACAGACATTATTACTGTATATACATGTATGAAACAAATTTCTAAATAAAATAAAAAGAATAGGTGGTGTTTTTTAAGCCTGGGTTGTAAAGAAGTTGCTTATAACTTGTAGTTCATTTACTGTAGGGAATGTGTTAAAGATGTGTACCATTGTAGGGGCATCCATAAATCCAATGTGTCCCATGATATAGCTGAAACACTATATATTTGTTATAAAAATTAGTATGAAATGATACTGTTGTATTATTGACAATTAAGAAAAATTAACTATAAAGTTGCATAAGACATGGGTTTTAAATTGTACTTGAAAAGAAGTTGGTTTAATTAGGAATGGGCTAGAATAGATGAATATTTTAATGGAGATTCTGAATAGGACTTTAGATATTTTCAAGATATTCTAGAGAATGCTGCACTTGTTCTTTATCATGTATTATTTCACTTTAAAGCATATGGCTCTTCATTCTTCAATTTGGTTGCAATAGCACTGTTCTTAGATTTATCAACTGTAATTAGAGCTTTTGGTTGAATCACAAGTAGAACAAAGAAGAAAATCTTAAGGCCACTATAGATTTGTGGCTACCTAGAGGAATGGTCACCTTTTTATCTCCTAAACACTTGACCTTTAATTTCCACCCAACCTGATTTTTTAACATAAGATAACCAATGATAATTGTTATAATAAACAATCTTAAGGCCTCAGATATATGTATTTCCTGCTCAAATGACAGTCCAATGTGGTCAGTGAGGATACAGATCCTCTGATCTCCATAGGCATTCAGAAATCCTATTTCTCCCATCTTGTAATACTACTATCTTCCACCCTGTGACTTCTTGTGTGTCTATTCGGATAATAGAGTGGTTTCCTGAACATTTAGTAGTGTTTTGGCTGCAATGACATTCAGCAGTAAAAGGCTAAATGAACTATGAATACCTTTTCTGTAGAGTGCTATTTAATATTTTTCTGGGCACAGTGGTGCATGCCTGTAATCCCAGCAGTGCAGGAGCCTGAGGCAGGAGGATTGCAAGTTCAAAGCCAGCCTCAGCAACTTAGCAAGACCCTAAGAAATTCAGTGAGACCCTGTCTCAAAATAAAATATTAAAAAAAGGCTGGGGATGTGGCTCAGTTGTTGGATGCCCCTGGGTTCAATCCTTGGTACCAAAAAAATGATGTTTAATATTTTAAAAAGAATGAACCACCTCTATGTGCACTGGCATGAATATCTGCAGAATATTTGGATGATTAGTTAGAAACATTTTGAGAATGATACCTTATAATACAACACCAATATTTTATTAGTGAATTATAATTATACATAATATTGGGGTTTATGTTGACTTTATTGTACAAACATGGAATGTAACTTGCTCCACTTCAGTCCCCAGTACTTCCCCTTTCCCTCCCTTCTTCCCTCCCTTTTTTCCCCTACTTCTACTCTACTCATCTTCCCTTTATTTGTAGTATTTTTTTACATATAACAAAAAAATGCTATAGTGTGGTGATGGAATCTTTTAAAATTTTTTTATTTGTTCTTTTTACTTCTACATGACAGTGGCATGTATTTTGACATATCATCCATACATGGAGTATCACTTATTCTTATTAGGATCCTATTCTTGTGGTTGAATATGATGTGGAGTTACACTGGTCATGTATTCATATATAAACATAGGAGAGTTATGTCCAATTCATTCTACTGTCTTTCTCATTCCCATCCTCCCTCTCTTCCCCCATTCCCCCTGTCCAATTTGGTGAACGCCTATTCCTCTCTCCCCTCTGCCTATTGTGAGTCAGCATCAGCATATCAGAGAGAATATTTGGTCTTTGTTTTTTGGGGAGTTGGCTTATTTAAGCTAGCATGGTATTCTCCATTTTCATCTGTTTACTGGCAAATATCATAATTTCATTCTTCTTTATAGCTCAGTAGAGCTCCATTGTATACACATAACACAATTTCTTAATCCATTCATCTGTTGATAGGCATCTGGGAATTTAGCTATTGTGAATTGAGCTGCTATAAACATTGCTGTAGCTGTGTCACTGTAGTGTGCTGATTTTAAGTCCTTTGGGTATAGGCCAAGGAATGGTATAACTGGGTCAAGTGGTGGTTCCTTTCCAAGTTTTCTGAGGAATCTCCATATTGCTTTCCAGAGTGGCTGCACAAATTTGCAGTTCCACCAGCAATGTATGAGTGTAGCTATTTCCCCACATCCTTGCCAACGTTTATTGTTACTGGTATTTTGATAATTGCCATTCTGACTAGAGGGAGATGAAATCTCAGTGTGGTTTTAATTTGCATTTCTCTTATTGCTAGTGATATTGAACATTTTTTCATGCATTTGTTGACCATTCATATTTCCTCTTCTGTGAAGTGTCTCTTCAGTTCCTTTGCCTATTTATTGATTGGGTTATTTGTTATTTTGGTGTCACTTTTTTGATTTTTTATATATGGTGATGGAATCTTGATTGTAGCAATTGCTATATAATTTACACAATCATATGCAGATTATAAATTAGCATAGAATCAGATACACATATTGAATCCATGTCAAATTCTTGTTTATGTTATTGTATTCTCATTATGTAAGATGTAAAAATGGTGGAAACTGGTAAAGTGTACATATGAAATTGATACAATTTTGAAACTTCATGTGAATCCATTCTTTTTAATTAAGAAGTTAAAAATATCAGGGTTAAAGAGAAAATAAATGGGAAATTGGATTTAATAAAAACAATGCTTGATGTAATTGCATATTCTATATATGTGTATATATTTTTGTGTATGATGATATGCAAAGTTGACCTTATATATAACTTTCCAAATTTTGTAAAGAAAATGAATTCATGCATTATGTGTATGGTTTAAATTTATACAAAAATAATACTTATTGGAGATGTGCGTTTTTTTTCATTTCCAAAAAGTATTTTAAGGTGTGAGTTTAGTTTTTTACTTGTTGGATTTAAGGAGTTAATGGAATATCCAGGTCGATCTTCTGGTTGGTGCCCAGTAGGTAGCTAGAAAGGCAGGCTTGCAGTTCTGGGGAGAAGCTGAAGCTAGAGATGTTGATTTGAATGGAAATTTATTTGAATAGGGGTGAATGTTGAAGCCAAAATCATAAAAGGACCTCAAAGGTGATGTTTTTCAAAGTACCAGGCCATGGCAAGAGGAAATAATTATGGCAGAATGTAAATCCATGCACTGCTTCCTTCATTGAGAAGCCTTTGTTATAAAAAATGCAAGCTAAACTAATCTATGTGCTTAGTGAGAGGAGTGATTTACATTCTACACATGCTTATAATCTCATTGTGGACCAATATCTGACAGTGTGTTGATGGGCACCAGTACGTGAACTACAGTTTGAGTAGCAATACTCAAGGAAAGGAAGAATCCAAAGAAAGGAGCAATTTCAGAAGAGATTTCTAGAAGAGAGAAGAGAACTTTAGGATGTGACCACATTTAGAGGGAGTAGTAAGAGAAAGCGTTACCAAAAGAGAAGGAAGTTACAAGATTCTGCACTAGTGTACAGTGTCTCCAGGCAACTGTGAGGAACTTTCAGGAATTGAAGTAGTCACTAGTATCAAATGCCATGAAGAGGTAAAGGATGAGAGAAGGAAAACCAATGGAGTTCAGTGTGTGTATTTAAGTGAGTGCTTGCCTATGTTTGGGAAGACCTATGATGTTATTGAGCACTTGTTCTGTGTAAGGAACTGTGCTGTGTAGTCTACATGCATTAGCTCAGTTCATGGGTTTCTTGATTAAATAACAGGGTAAGAGAGAGATGGAGATAGAAGCCAGAGTGCTGGAGGTTAAGGAAAGGGTGGGTGGGTGGATATGATCAGTCATTGCAGAGAAGATAGATGATACGAAGAAGGGTATAGAATGTTAGGTAGAAGGGTATGGAGGAGGGAAGTCTGGCGAGCTCACTTCAGATGACATTGATTTCAATAAGGTGGGAGGCAAGATTGACTAGAGGAGGCTTGAATGAGCTGAGAAGGTGTGTGACATGCTGTGGGAATGTGATGCAGGAGCCAAAGAAATATGCCTAAAATGATTTAAGAATTATTTCATGACCTCTTCTATCAAAGCTCAGAAGGACAGAAATCAGTAATGCAGAAGACAGAAGTACTGATGACAGAAGGGAAAAAAGGGAAAGGTAGTTGGTAAATTTGTGCTACCAATCACCAAGCTACATTTCATTAATCTTGAATTTAAAATAACTTAATTTCTTTCAGGATCCTATTTCTTTTCTGTGGTTTTCTTTATTGGTGCATATAATTATACAGAATAGCAGGTTTCATTGTGGCATATTCGTACTTGCACATAACATAATTTGATCAATTTCAATTCCCCAGTACCTCCCCTCAGACAACTGTGACAGCTAAAATCCCCCCTCCAGATTGGGATGTCATTGATGTGTTGGCAGAAAAAGCCTTGGAGTTTTCCGGCTCTGCTCTCTTCTCAAGAAATCAGAAAATAAAACCAACTCAAGTAAGTAAATCCATAGGATCATAGTTTCCTGTCCTTCCTTAAATGACTTTAATACAGAAAGGGTGGCTGGGAGCCTCTCTGACCTGCAAGGAGACAGAAGATTGGGTACAATTCAGTGTGGGGTGACACTATTACATGACACAGCCTAGGGCTAAGGACAATTGAAGAGATTGTACAGGGGAATGAAGGACCAAACCTGGCTGATTAATAGCAATACAAAAATGACAACCACTGAGCTCAGGGATCATAAAATTCTCAATAGTATTTGCAGCATGACTCTCAAATCATTTCTGCGCAGATTCTGTCAGACTAGTGTATCTTAGAAATTTCAGACTTTCACAGGTTCTTATCCCCATTTAAGGGAGTAATTTGAAATCCACTGTATTTTCTTATCCCCTCTCCCTGTTTTTCCTTTATCACTTCTTTGTGCATCCTTTTTTAAATTGATTTTCTTGGTTACTTTTAAGGTTGTATGCCACTGAGAGAAAGAGCAATTGTGGGCAAGGTTGTGAATAAAGGCAATGAACTGACTCTTTCAAGATTGCATTGGGGAGTCAGATCTGCCACAACTTTGCTATGTTATCTTGGACAAGTCCTTTCACTGTTTGGAATGTAGACACCACATAGGGCATTGAAATAGATGAAATAAGGGTATGCAATAGAAACAACAGGAGGTACCTTTTTGTGGGGGAGGGGTACCAGGGATTGAACTCAGGGACACTCGGCCACTGAGCCACACCCCCAGCCCTATTTTGTATTTTATTTAGACACAGGGACTCACTGAGTTGCTTCTCATCTCACTTTTGCTGAGGCTGGCTTTGAATTCGTGATCCTCCTGCCTCAGCTTCCCAAGCTGCTGGAATTACAGGTGGTGCACCACGGCACCTGGCAAGATTTGGATGCCCAGGCCCCCTTGTCGGAACCTCACTAGATATAGGCACCAGGTATCTGTGGTTTTGTAAAGCAACTTAACTGATTCTAATGCATACCTACAATTGAGAAGCACTGGCAATAGATGATTGATAAGGAATCTCTAGATGTAAGACAGTATGAGAGGAGAGAGAGACACAGAGATTTTCACCCTCCAGAAAGGAAGTTAACTATTGTTTACAAAAGTCAAAATTGGAGACCTGGGACAGTCATGCAAACTGTTCCCATTGCTAATGTATGGAGGTGTTTTGGATGAGTTAGTAGCTAATGCCTACTCAATTGCTTTTCCCAAAGAAATAACAAAATGTGGAAAGAAATACTGCAGAATAAAAATAGGGTCTTCTTAGGAGGATGAATATAGAAATGTACCAGTCAGGGGCCCAGCATTCAGGCAGCTTGGATTTTATGCCCCATCTTTTCTTAGTTTTCTGATACTTGTCAAGGACTCCCTGAATCACTGACACTTGGTATTAAGATTTACTATCTTTTGAAGTGTTATCATGCCAGGGCAGTTTTCATTTTGAGGAGTCTATGCCAAATAAATGCATTTTGAACTACTATTCACAAGAGAAATTTGAGGAAAGATTGCCTACCTGAAGGTTGAAATCTGGTTTTTGAATTCCCATCATGGTGTGGAGGGAACTAGATAATTGAGTCTACAGTGAAAATGGTTGCCTGCAATGGCCAGTAGATGTTTAATGGACATAGATCATTAAGAAACAGTGGGGATAGGGGCTTTGTTTGAACTCTGCTGGTACATTGTTAAGTCCTATTGATAGCTACATAAGAGTTTAGTAAGGTGAATATGCACATCCCAGGGTGCAGAATTCCTAAGCATGGACTTTGGTTTGTGGGAGAACTGAGAAGCCCACGTTTCCAAGTTCCATTATTTTAAAATTGAATTGTTGGTATGATAGTATTTCATAGTTGTCACTCAAAGGGAATGTCCACGTGAGCCAAGTAGGTTGTAAATCAGACCTACAGGCTCCACATCTCCCACTAACTCCCAAATCCCCAAGGTGTGAACTTGGGCCTGACCCAACACCAAGAATATGGCTTGGACATGGTTAGAAAACCCCAAAGCACTTTTCAGGTCTGGCTGTTTGCCACTGTGGCTCCCGCGAGCAGTCAAGAGGAAATTCTTGCCTAGGGCTTTCTCATGTTGCATAAAGTAGCTATACAGTCTCAGGATAAAGAGCCAGCCTACAGCTTTTTATGATTAAAAGGACAAGTTCCTTACTCTAAGAAAGCAATCCTGCTTTGCACCTCTCTGTAGGCAGAGTTGTAGTACTTCAGCTTCCCTAATCCCCTATTTAAAATGCAGTTGTTCTGGGAGCATTCACACTTTATTATCTTCTAAAATTTCTTGAACTGCTTTTAGATGTTCTTTGAAAGCAATCTCTGATTTTAGAGGTTTAGTGTGTTGGTCTTTAGCATAGTCCCCAGATTAGTAGCAGCAGCAACACTTGAGAAATTGTTAGAAACCTAAGATCTCAGGCCCCACCCACACCTCAAACTCTGCGGTTGAAACCTGGTAATCCGTGTCTTAACAAGTGCTCTAGGTCATTTCTGATGCAGGCTAAGATTTGAAAATCCCTGGGATAATAGAAGGAATTTGGGTTTTGGGGCCACATAATCCTGGCTTTGAATCTAGTCTTCATGCTGCCTAGGTAAGCTTGAATAATGACAACAGCTAATATTTATTGAGCAATGTACTATTTACCGGATAATGTGCTAAGAATTTTTAAGGGATTATCATGTATACATTTATGTGCATGCTATCCCTATAGAATTAAACATCTAAATATGTAATGTAGAATAAATTCTATATTATAATTTATCCTTGCTTTAGGGATGGGGAAACTGAGATTCTATAATGTTAATTTAGTTCCCCAAGATGACAGAGTAGTGGAACTCTGCTCAGGTAATCTGGATCCGGAGTCTGAACTTTTTAACTTCTACTAAACCCGAGTCTCAGTATCCTCACTTATAATATGGGGTTAATATTATTCTGCTATGGAGAAATATAAATAATATATCTTGGGATCAATTCTTTATAGGTAGTCCAGAGCTAGTGCTTTTAAAAAGAACTCTTCAGTAGAATCTACAGCATCAGTGGTGCTTTTCCATAAAGATATCACCAGCAGTGTGGCTAGGACAGCAAGAGAGGCACAACTGTAGAAAGAGCAGAGAGGTGTCATGGAACCTGTCTCTTGATTTACAAGCTTCAGCATTAATTCAAGCTAAGCCCCTTCCTCTTGCCATCTCCACCTTTTACCCAAATCTAATGGAGTTAAGGGAAGCAGCCTTCTCCATGGAAACTCCTCCTGCGCTATGATTCAGGTAGGCCCCAAGGGATCACCTTACTGGGAAATCGGCACTGTGCTGCACTCCTCCATCAGTGCACTCAGGTGGCAATGAGATTGATGGAGAGGCCTACCCTGCAAGCAGTTTGGAGATCCACATCCTGTTAGTGAAAAGGAGTGGTGACGTGGGCCTCCTCAAAAAAATGCCTCTCCCTTTTCTCATCTTCTTTATAGCTCCTAATTGGCCTGGGGAAGAGGTGTAAGATAGATTCCTTCCTATGCTTTCTCCTGAATGGTTGTTATGGAGACAAGGCCTGTTCTTTGCCTCTGGCCTATTGGCTGTCAAGAAATGGCTCCTGTACTGCTTTTCTTATTGCTGTGACCCCCTTTCCCATAACTGTTACTATATCAATGTTGCACACAATAGGCATTTAACCTTTGTTAGTTGAGCATCTACTGTATGCCAGACATTGATCCTAGGTTCTGAAAAATCAGTGGTAAGCAAACAAATAAATGCTTATTGAATTATATGAAAGAAATTGGGTTGAATTGCTTAGCCCTGGGCAAGTCAGCAAACAAACTCAGTACTGCAAAGGATCTCAACTGCTTTTCACACTAACTTAATTCATGAATGAGACACTATTCTAGCTGCTGTAGATACAGCTGTATTAGCCTTTTCTTTAATATAACTTGCATTTTTTGAAGAGTCAGACACACAACAAACAAGTATAAACTAATATTAGATGGTGATGCTTGCTGTGAAGGTAATGATTTAGGAAGTGACTAGTATTGGGATGTAGGGCTACTTTAAATATGTGGTCTATGAATGGCATTTGACTTGAGATTAGAAAGAAGAGAAGAGCAATCTAGGTAAAGGAACAGTATTTGCAAGGTCTCTAAGCTGATATAGCATGTCTGAAAGGAAACCACCAGAATAAGGTAAATAGTAAAAAGAGGTAGGTAGGGGTTGAATCAGCCATGATCTCTTAGGTCGACGTAGGGAGTTTTGATTTTGTTTTCATGTGATGAAAAGCCATTGAAGAATTATAAGCATTGGGCACACATAATATGATTGATATTTTGTAAGAACACTGACAGGCTGTGTGTAAATGGGCTGTGTATGGGAAGGAGTGGAAGCTGAAAAACCAGTGGAGTAGAGATGGCAATGTTCCATTTAATTTTTAAAAGTTGTGACCAGACAAGTATGCAATATCAGCAACAAATTATAAAGATTGAATATGCACACATTGAGTTTAAATTAGTGGCTTGCAAAAGTGTCAGGCTATATTCATTATGCTATCTCACATCTCAGTTAACTGGGATTCTTTCAGGTTAGAGCTGAGACCAAAGAAGTCTCTCTAATTTACAACCATTTTTTCTCTGTGCGTGTGTGTGCACACGCACAGGCACGAGCATGCACATGTGTTTGCATAAGGTGTCTTCTCCTTTAATTTTCTAAAGTTAATTCTGGCCCACTTAATTCACATATATCCCAAAAAGCAAAAACAGGAAAATTGTATAAAGTATTCAGAGGGTGATGTGTATGCTTGTAGAAAAAAAAAAAACTACTTATGAAATCCCAGACATACAAAGCAGGTGAAATAAGAGATAATTATTCATATTATATATTATTCCTTTTTCTGCTTTGTCCAAATAGTCACTAACATGTTTTTTTAAATAGCAATTTCTTTAGTGCAGTTAAGTTTTTGTTTGCAGATCATGAACCAATCATTACTAATCATTAACTGTGTGACAGTGAAGTGAGAGGGCAGAGAAATTCAATTCAATTCAACAAGCATTTCTTGAGGTCCCCTTTGTCCAAATAAGGAAGAAGGTAAGTCCTAGGGAAAATACAAAAATACGTAAGATTAATTCCTTGCCCCCTCTGGAAGCATGAAACATTGTGAGGGAAGATATTCAGTACACAACTAGTTATAACATGAGGTAGCCTAGAATAGAGATCTGTAAGAAAGGTGCCATGAAACCTGAAAAGAACAATTTGCTCTTGGGGGGAAAGTTGGGGAAGCCTTCATATAAATGAATTTTCTTTCATTTATTCGTTCAGCATGCTTCATTGAACACCTATTATGTGCTAGAACCTGTGATAGATACTGGGTCTGTCATGGTAAACAAGAACCCAAACAAGTTATTACAATCTAATGTGATTAGGGCTATGTGAGAGTGAGCACAGGATGCTGTGGGAGTACAGAGGAATGGCATCAAGTCAAGATACAGGCTTCTTCATCAGCTGTACCCCATTTGTGTACAATGAATAAAAAGAAATAAATTTTAAAAAATAAAAATTAAAAAAAGAAAATAAATAATAATGTAGAAAAAAAGATACAGGCTTGTTGGAGGTGGTATGGTATCTAAGTTAAGATAGAAGAGTGCAGGTCGCTGGATAAGAGCTGGGTGGGAATAAGGGATAGGATTCTAGGCAGAGGAAGTAGCATGTGGCAAGGCTTAGAGGTGTGCACAGGGCAAGTAAGAGAGACACAGAGTAAGATAAATGAAACATGCCCCACAATGATCTACTTCCTCCAGCCTTGCCCCACCTGGGTACAGTTACTGCTCAGTAATCTATTTAAATTATTAATCCATTAAATGGATCAATCCACTGATTAAGTTAAATCTCATTATCCAACCATATCATCTCCTGCATTACCTCACACATGAGCTTTTGGGGAACACAGCATCTCCAAAATTCTAACTTCCTGCCTCTGGTACCCCCAACTCATATCCATCTCACACTACAAAAATGAATTTTGTCCATCTCCAAGAGTCCTCATAATCTTAACAGTTCCAGCATTTTCCAAAAGTCAAAGTCTGAAATATCCTCTGAGACTCAAAGCAAATTCTTAGTTGTGAGCCCCTATAAAAATCAAAAGCAAATTAGACACATGCAACATAAAGTGGCACTGAGTAAACATCCCCATTCCAAAAGGGAGGAATGGGGGCATAGAAAAAAGGGATGGGACCAAAACAAGACTGAAACAGTTGGGAAGGTAAGTCTAGTATGTACTTGTCCAGCATCTAGGGCACACATTAGAAAGATGTGATCTCTAAAAGGCTTGGGAACCCCATTCCTGTGGCCATGCTGGTTGGAGCACATGTGGCCTCTCCTTTAAGTTAGCTCTGTCCACAATCAGCAACTTTCCTTGGCAGACATTCCATTTATATGACATCTTATAATTTTCGAGGTTTCAATTCCCGCTTCACCTTCTCAGCTTTATGCATCACTCCCTCAGAGTCAGCTTGCAGGGATTCCAACTCTGCTACATACTTTGCCTGGCCTCCCAGGCCTTCCTTTAAAATCTCAGTGGAAGCCTCTGTGATCCCCTAACTTCAGCAATCTGTATTCCTGCAGAACCAGCACCATGTGGACAGCAGTAATGTCTACAACCAGCTGAAGCATAGCTGGGTCTCTTGGAACCATAGCTGCACTGGCCTTTGAGAGCCCGGGCAACTGAGAATAGTGTAACAAATACTGGGGAAAACAACTTTCTAAGCAACCCTGTGTAAGTAGGATGGCCCCAATGTCTGTTTTCAAAGGAATTTTACTTTCTACACCCTTTGATCTGCAATGTATGTGGTCTTACTGATTCCTAAGATGACCTCAAGGCATCTTCCCTATTGTCTCTGGGCAAAGTACTTAACTTCTTTTTAGCAGCTGGTAATCTTTTCAGCAGCGGCATCTTTCTTGGCCCCAGTTTTATACGTGCTTTCTGGCCAAAGTGCATTTTTAAAAATCTTTCTTCATTATTTCTTCTCCAAATGATCATAACAAACCTGGCTAAATGCTTCTAGCAATACTCATGGCACCTCCTGTATTCTGTGCTGCCTTGAAATTTCTCTGCCAGATTACTGTACATAACTTTTAAATTCAGCTTCACACAGTGTCAGGACACAGGCAAAATATACACAAGCTCTTAGCCAGAAGGTAATATGTGTGGTCTCTAGTCCAGTTCCCAACAGAGTTGTCATTTTCATTGGAAGCCTCATGAACACAATCGTTACTTTCATTCCTATCAGCATTCTGGTCTTCTGAGATCCCACTGGAATTGCCCATTAACTTCTGCTTGCGACATTCTAAGGCTTATCCAGCCTGCATCTCCCAATTTTTCCAAACTCTTCTCACAAACCAGTTCCAAATGTTTCTAAAAGACTTGATCCCATTAGTCACAGCAAAAACCCTACCTCTTGGTACTAATTTTTGTGTTAATCAGCTTTTCATCACTGTGTGTGACAAAAATATCCAGCAAGGGTAACTTGGAGCGGGAAAAGTTGATTTGGGACTCATAGTTTTGAAGGTGTCAGTCCATGGTGAGGTATAACATGATGGTGGAAGGTCATGGTAGAGGAAAGCTTCTCAACTCATGGCAGCCAGGAGGGAGGGAGGGAGGGAGGGAGGGAGGAGGAGGAGGAGGAGGAGGAGGAGAGAGTTGTACTACAATTTTTATATTCCTAACCAGTCTTGGGTAGGTTTGGGAAGAGAGGTGAGATTACCATCCTTGGATATTTATTTATTCTGTAGTAGAATTGTGTCTAATTAGTCATTTGACTTTAGATTGTGTCAATAAAGGACAATATCACAAACTTTTTTTTTTTTTTTTTAGAAGAGGGCTCTGTGTTCGGCACCAGGAGAATTATTTATTTATTTAATTTTTTTTTGTACTGGAGATTGAACCCAGGGGCACTTGATCACTGAGCCACATCCCCAGCCCTATTTTGTATTTTATTTAGAGACAGGATCTCACTGAGTTGCTTAGGGCCTCGCTAAGTTGTTAAGGCTGGCTTTGAACTCATGATCCTCCTGCCTCAGCCTCCCAGGTGCTGGGATTACAGGCATGCGCCACCTCGCCCAGCCAATACAAACATTTTTTTCAGAGATTTTTCACCCAAAACAAATTCTTATAAATCTGCTAGAGGTGACTATCTTCCTTTGGCAGCCACTTTTATGGGCTTTTAGATGATAATCAATGCCTTGTCACTTTCTGACAAGTTTCAGAGACAATAAAGACAATCAATCACTTTAACACAGTGCAAAAGCACTGCCTTATGATCACTTATGATCACATTGAACTGCTTCTTACTATCTCCACAAGTACTCAATTCACTTCATCAATTGAAAACAACATAACTTTTAAAAAACATTTTTGTGAAATAAAATGCAAATCCAGAAAAATATATGAGACACCAATTTCCAGCCTAAAATTATTTTAAAGTAACGAACTAACCACTACCCATTTCTGGTACTAGAATATTGACAGTATATTAGAAGTCTTTTGTATTTCTCTTATCAATTGCAGTCTCTCCTTACCCACTAAATATAATCAATAGCCTATCTTTTATGACAATTATTTCCCTACTTTTATTTATAAGTTACTACCTAAATATGATTTCTAAATTGTATATAGGGGCATACATAGTGATATATACTTTATATACTCCAGATAATTCATTTATGACTATTTTACAATTTATATAAAGTTGTGCAATGTACCTTTTGGCTTATTTCACTCAAAGTTGTGCTTGTGAAAGTTATCAATGTTGTTGCATGTAGTTGTAGAGTGTGCCATTGTGGGCACTTGCCACAGTTTATTTGCTCATTCTACTGTTGCTAGGAATTTAAGTTTCTTCTAGTCCATGACCATTATGAATAACGGTCCTGTGTAGATTCTTGTACATGTCTTGTGATGTGCATTTTCACACATTTCTCTTAAGTATATAACTAGGAGTGAAATTGCTAAATTACAACATACATTCAACTTTCATAGATGATATCAGTTTTCCAAAGTGGTTGAACCAATTTGTATTGCTTCCTGCAGTATGTGAGAGTTCTTTCTGCTTTGCACCCACACCAGCACTTTGTACTATCAGTCTCTTTAATTATAGATATTCTGGTAGCTATGTAATGGTAACTCATTGTAGTTTCAGTTTACATTTCCCTGATGATTTATATGGTTTAATATCATTTTGTGTGTTCAACTGGCCATTTGGATGTCCTATTTTTGTGAAGCTCCTGTTCAAGTTTCTTGCTCACATTTATATTTGGATAAAGCAGCATCACTTCTGAGTTTATGTTTTAAGTTGTACAGGCTAGGAATGTAACTCATTGGTACAGCACTTGTCTCACATGCATGAGGCCCTGGATTCCATCCCCAGTACATCAAAAAGAAGTTGTACAGAATTTTGTCAAGCATTGTTGAAGAACCTAGTGTGACTAGAGAAAAAAGTATACATAGGAAGTCTGTAAAGATAAAACATGAGTCAGGATGCTGAAATTTCTTCAAGAATTGGGAGCCATAAAGGTCAAAGTAGCATGATCAGATTTATATTTTAGTATGCTTTCTTCGGATGTAGTGTAAAGAATGAATTGGAGGAACTGAGATGAGAGGCAGTGAATCCTGTTGGGGACTCTTTCTGTTACCTCAATAAGAAGATATGGTGACTGGGCCAGATTGGGACAGCAGAACCAAAGAGAAACAGGAAGGTTTGAGATGTCATAAGGTAGAAATAAAGGATCTTGGAACTGGTTTTTGGTGTGAAACCTGGGGAAGGAAATTAAAAATTATTCCCAATTCTTAGAATAAAGACCACAGATTATAGTCGAGATGGAAGAAGATAATTCTGTTTTCATAATGTTGGTGTTGAGGTGACTGTGCAAAATCAAAATGATTTTCTTCAGATAGCCATTCAAAATATAAGTTTTGAGGGTGTGTGTGTGTGTGTGTGTGTGTGCACATGTGAGTATGTCCATGTGTCATACTTTCTTTAAAAATATTAGATCACACAGTCTGACAGTGTTGTTACTTGGAAATATAATATTTTTTCCTAAATGTTTGGGATTTATGGTTGCTTTAAATAAAGTTTTCTCAACTTCAGCACAATTGACATTTGGGGCTAGATAACTCTTTGTTGTGGGGAACTGTCCTGCACATTGTAATAAGATGTTTAGCAGCATCCCTGTCCTCTACCCACTATATGCCAGTAACAGAACCTTTCCAAGTTTTGAGAACCAAAAGTATCTCTAGATATGGCCAGATGTCTTCTGGGGGGTAAAAAATCACATCCAGTTCAAGACTACCATTGATTTGGGTATTACCAGTGAATAGGTGACAGGCAAAGGAATGGGAATGGATGAATGAGTCCATGAATGGCACATAGAGAAAAAGTTGGCTAAGGACAGAACCTCAGGAATGCCTAAATTTAGGATGTGACTAAGAAATCAAGGAAGATGAATCAAGAGGAACAATCAAAGTTGTAGGAGTACAACCGAAAGATGCAGAAGATAAGGAGGAAACCATATCAACCAGGAGGAAGAAGCTGGTCAATGGCATTAAAGGGTGCAGATAAGCAGACCTGGTGAAGTCTGGGAATAGAGGACACAAGGAAAGCCTGTTTATGCTCAAGGAAATTAATTATTTCAGGTACATCCATGACAGTGGCAAAAACAATGCTAGGTTATAGAATGTTCACGTTATCTCCTCGGGGAAATGATGCTGCTAAGGGGTATTTTAAAGGAGTAAATTATTAGAATATGTATCCCATCATGTAATAATTATTTGTTTATATATCTGACATTCTTTATGAGTGTCTAGAGATAGTGCATTAAATCTTACTCATTTTTTAAAATCTGAAATACTGAGTGTGTGGCTTATAAATGGCTTGATAAACATGGGTCAAATGAAGAAAAGAAAATGTGATTTTCTTCCAGTGTGTTTCTTATGGGGATAGAGAGATAACCAATACACATGTTTGGCAAAAAGACCCATGAAATTAGAATGGGTAAAGGAACTATGGTGAGTTGTTTAATCAAATAAGTCATGTAACTTGAATCAGATCTGGAGACAAGAGAGAAGTTGATAAACTAGGAGTGAAAGAAACATTCACTATCTTTATGAAGGTGGACTGAGGGAGATAGAAGTGCTGGAGGGAGCTTTTAGTGAGAAATGAAGCTAAGAGGTGACAGTCACTGAGCTCCTATTATGTGTCAGCATTCTTCTGGATTAGTCAATTATACCTTAATAATGAATAAATAGATAAAATTGACATTCATTATTATAAATTATCCTCATAATGGCTTCATGGAGATGGAATGAGTCTTTTGGTGGTTAAAAAAACTTGTCTGTGTTCATTTAGCCAGACCTGACAGGGGCCACTTAGCTGGACTCCTCCAAAAAGTAGCTCCTGGGGAAGGAGGATAAGTCAAGGCTATAGCTTGGAGGTCTCATGGACAAACAGAACAGTTCCCAAAGGAAGAAGCTTTAAATCACAGTTATCTGGAGTGCATAGCAAACTCTTCTTGCCAGTGGGACAAGGCAGCAAGAGATTCTAGGCAGAGCTGGTATTTGCAATATATACACGTTCATGTCTTGCATCTACCATTTATCAGCAGGTCACTTCGATTCTTCAAACTTCAATTTTTAATCTGTAAAATGGTAGAGTGAATTGCATCTCACAGGCTGTCCTGAAAATTAAATGTAACAATGGATATGAGGAATCTTCACAACTGAATTATGCTATACAATTGTTAGCTGTCATTATCATCTCCTAGTCCTATTTCTGTTAAAGCACCTCTAAGGGCCCCTTTTTAGTGTGTAAGATGAAATCCATCCCTGGAAATGGCATTTTAATAGAATGTGAAGCAATATATTTATTTTCTTGAAAAACAAAAATAAAGACAAGAATGCCTTCAAATTGGTTTTTGTCTTCAAATGTGGTGTCACACTTTGAATTCAGTAAAAAGAATTTATTGAGCAAGGTAAGTTGATTATGAACAGAATATTCCAATCCTTGATATGACCTTTGTCATATCAAGAATGCTTGATATATCAGAGAGCATATCAAGAATGCTCTCTGGGAGGAGGAAGTGGAGGGAGAGAGAAAGCATTCCTGCCTAAATGTTCTCCAAAGCAATAAGCAGCTTTCAGCCATCATTAACTGGGAAGTTTCTGCTCTTCCTTTTTACCTTAAGCCAGTTCCTTGCAGAATAAAATGGAGCCCCTGTTTATCTACAGAATATTAGATCATATGGTACATCTATTTTTAGACTTTTGAAGAAACTCTATATATCATTCTCCAAATTAAAGAAAATCTGTCAATAGCTCATTTTGTAAAGTTCAAAAAAAGCATAGCATTTAAGAAAATACTGGGATTTTCCACATATTTAATATACTCACTCTGTATTTTTTTATATATACATGTATGTGTCTAACTCTGTGCTAGACAGTGCTATGAACAACTGCTCTTTACTCTCAATGAGTACATGGAAAAGGCAGCAAACCACATAACCCAACTCAGAGCAAGGTGGATGCCATAAGCAGGGAAGAAGGGGGTCATTACTGGGGTTAAAGTAATCTAGAGAGTAAAGCCTTTGCAAAGATAGAGGCAGGAACAAATTTGACTACATTTTGGGTGTCTCTACGGAAAATTTTATTTTTTAGCCCTCCCCCAACTTTCTAAAGGGGTATGCACATGAATGAGCGTACACACGCGCACATCCTGACTCACACAAATACCTTTCTTGAACACTCACGATGTATCAGGCATTGAACTAGGTATTGAAGGCATAATGATGACTAAAGCTGTGTCTCATTTGGCTCTTCACATCAGGCACCTCTTAAAATAGCTGGACCTCAAGTACTTTCTAGCTTCAATTTTCACCACATGCTTCTCTTTTCCTTGTGCAGTCTCTTTGGGGTTTCTTTTTCTGGTTTTCTTTTTCCTCATTATTTCTTTTTACCATTCCCCCCCACCACCACTTGCTTGTCCTTTTTAGGTCAAACCAGTTGAAGAATTGATGAAGAATCATTATATACAGTTCATCCCTAAAGACATCTCTGAACTCTCCTTCACTGGCTGCACTCACCACAGATTGCATTCTACACTGGAGCCCCTTTCACTTCCCTATTTCTACAGCAGATCACAAGCAACAATGCTGATTTTATTTTCCATCTTCACCGCTGTTAGAATCAAACATTCATAGGTACCTACAAGTCCCTCTCCCACCATTTCTTCTTCTCTCTACTATGTTCATTAGTTCTTTGTCTCCACCCACCATCTCTTAAGAATACACAATTCTTTTATTTTTCAGTGTCAGTGATCTTTCAGGCCATTTCATTCCTGTTCTCTATTGTCTAATGATCTCATTTCGACTATTCTCATTCAGGTATCAAACAGATTTACCTCTGTACAGTGTGTGTATCTATCTATCTATATATCACAATTACATTATATATATATATATATATATATATATATATATATATATATATATATTTAGTCTATTTTTATTGCCTGGATTTCATCAGATTACATGTTTATATATGCCTTAAAGTACCCTCAGAGAATTGGGTCCACTGTTCATTATGTGCACTCTTCAAAATTATCAGTGGTACTGATAATGTTAGAATTATCTCCTTTTGGGTTAGAGATGTATTTAAGAATTTGTTTTATCTTCACCTCAGTTCCTAGTTCTGTTTTTCTTGGCCTGATATTAGAATGAGTTTGCATTTCCTGAGCACACATGAATTGCTGGCAAAGGGAGGGGGGAGCCTGGTGATTGAGAATAGAGGTGCCTGGATACAGCCTCTGCAATTGGGGGAGGGGCAAACCAGGGCTCTAAATGACCACAGATAATTCACAAAATAAATGATCCACAGGCTGATAATCAAGCGGTGAATGTGCTTTAAACACTGCAGCAGGCTTCAAGCCATGATGAAGTGTTTTTGGAGCTGCTCTTTGTCGCAGCTGTGAAGCTGCTTTTCATTATGGAGCAGAGCAGTACTGGAGACACTAGCTAGCATGCTGAGGCCAGTTTTTGAGGGGCCACTAAAAGGACCAATGCATGAAATCCAAAGAATGGGACAAGCAAAAGGCTTCTGAAAGGAAACTGATAGAGACTTGGAAGCCCAATGGGGAGAGGGATCTTCGAAGATGGGTACTTCTCTGCTGGAGATGTAGCTCAGTGATAGAGTGCTTTCCTAGCAGGCCTGAAGCCCTGTGATCAATTCCCAGTCCCCCCCCAATAGATCAGGAGCCTTTGGGTAATTAACTTATTTACTGTATTCAAGTTGGGGGAATAGAAGGGTCAGAGAGGTGGCTCCAGCCTCATCCATATGGACTAGGATTTGGAATAGGGCCCTAGGCCCAGAGCAGTCCAATGTTAAGTAGGATATGGAGTCAGACAGATAGACCCCCCTATTGTACTGCCTAGATTAACACAGAGCAGTTGGAGGAAATGGGAAAAGACAAGAGATATTATGGAAGTGTTGTAACTTAGAGGTTATACAAAAGCTTTGTTTAGGCCTAGCACTGACAATGCATTGCTAGTGAGATTATTTTAGATCCCTATTTTAGGTGGGGCTAAAGATGCAGATATTATTAATTTTCATCAAATTTAAGATGTGAACCTTTCTTTTCTCTGAAGACAGAATGGATCTTGCAATCAGTGACTACTTAAAATTGTCCTCAGTCATTGTTCCTTTTGATATTTTTGAAATTTGTGTGTAACTTCCATTTGATGTCATCTTAGACTTTAAATGTGCTAAAAGCCTTGCCAGAATAAGTTTTTGATGAAGGCATGGCTGAACTTGTAATGACTGTAGCTGTGGAAGGGTCAAGTTGCTTAGGGTTACTGTCCTTTTAGAATTTTGACAACCATATCTCACTATTGGCAGGAAAGGGAGTCACTGTCAAACCACAAATCTACATGATTCTCACATGGACTACTGTGAGGTCACAGCTCTCCACCGTGGTTCTTAAGACCTACAGGCAATCCATTACATCTATTCCTTTGAATTTTATTGTGTTTCATTTAACTCATCCCATTCATTCACACAGCCAAGTCTTATGGTAGGTGCTGGGATGCAAAGACAGCCCTGACTTCCACATATTATATGGAGAATAGACAACAATAAGACTGATACATAAATGTTAAGTTAGAAGTATATAGAATTAAGTAGAAACACATAAAAGGGGTACTCAGTCTAAACTTGGATTTGGGGGGATAAACCTAGAGAGCTAGATTCGCTTAGCCTGTTACTAGTTTTTTGACCCCTTATGCCTCATTTTCTATCATTAAAATGGTGATAATAGCACCCACCATGAAATTTTAAGGATAAAATGAAATAATGCAAGTTGAGCTTTTAGAACACTTTCTGTGGCATGGTAAGGGTAACATAAGTATTAAATGAGTCTTCAACAGCTTAGCTTGAGTGTTTGAGCAGCTTCTTAAAAGATTAGAAGAATTACTTTAAAAGGGAAGGATAAAACCTTTCAAGAGGTAGGGATAAAAAGAACATGATACATTTTGAAAATTGGAAATTTAATAGAAGAAAGCATAGATTGTGTATTGGCAATGATAGCAGAAGAGGTGACAAGGAGGGTGTCAGCACATGGGACTAAACCTTGTTTGCCATGGTAATAAGTTTGGATTAGACCCTGAAAAAGCACAGTAGCCTTTGAAGAATTTTATGCCATAGTAATTCATTCTTCAACTTGTGAGGTAATTATTATCTTTTTTTTTCTTTTTTGGTACTGGGAGTGAATCCTGGGGCACTTAGCCACTGAGCCACATCCCTGGTCCTTTTTTTATATTATATTTTGAAACAGGGTCTCACTAAGTTGCTGAGGCTGGCTTTGAACTTGTGATCCTCCTGCCTTAGCCTCCTGAGCCACTGGGATTACAGGCATGTGCCACCACGCCCAGTTACTATCTTGTTTTATAGATGAGGAAATGGAGCAATGAAAAATCAAATAACTTTCTTATAATTATGTAGTTAGTTAGTAATAACTTGGATTTTAATCTAGGCTCCAAAATGTACATGCTTAACCACTATATCTTCCCAATTTTCCAAGGATACAGGTAAAAAATCAGGGTTGAATAGAAAAAGTATGGGTCTAGTTTTTGACATGTTAAGTGTGTAATACTAGCGAGATATACAAGTACTTATATCCTGTGGCAATTGGATATACGGATGGAGAGCTTGACAGAAAGATCTGAGTTTAACATTTAGATATCATTATAGGATACAGAGGGAAAATTTGTAAATCTGATGGAGGAACCAGAGGACATCAAAATATATCCAAGGAATAAGGAGCCCCAAATGTGGACTAAGGACCAACAGCAAGAGAATAAGGAAGAGTTCAAAAAAGAAGCTATACTCAACAAAATAAAATGTTGCAGGGAGGTAAACAAGTTGAAGATATAAATTGTCATTTAGGATTATGGAACTTCTTCCAGGAAGTTAGAGTAGACATACTCTTTCCTATTCTATCCATAAATACAGCTCAAAACCCTGGTAGTTATATTTAAAAACAAACAAAAAAATAAGACAACTGAAAGGTGTTGAGAAAAAAATAGAGCAACTAGAGATCTCAGGCCCCAAGGAATGACACAGAGGTAAGCCCCCTGAGTTGACTTTGTGCCTTATGTATTCGGGATTGAGTACTTGAGAAGCCAGAAACAGAGAAACAACAAAAAGTGCCGACATATAAAAAAGGTCCAAGAAAAGCCTGCTTTCTCTAGACAAAGGACAAGGAAAGGGGAAAAGCAGCAAGACAAAAAATTCCAACCAAATACCACAGAAAAACTGGTCCCTTTCCCACTATTGTCAGCAGAAATCAAGTGGAGAGGCTAGACTTCCACCTTAGCCAGGGCTATAACAAGGTATACCAACCCCATATCACTTCCTGCCTGGTGCTGTTAAATAATGCTGAGTGAGGCGCTGAGATTTTTCATCCTCACCTGGAGGTAATGGTATTCCTTCCATGATATCACATAGAAACCACATGGGAATCTAGGCCTTTCACTGTCACCTATAGTAATGAGGAACTCCATCCACTGCTTGCTAGGATGATATCAGAGAAAACCTTGTATGAAGATGGGAATTTCAATGATACTCCCTCTGAGTAGCAATGTAGGCTCATGGGGAAACTTGACTTTAATGTAAGTGTGGCAGTAATGAAGCAACACCTACCTTTCCCATGCCAGAGCAGTATCAGAGGAGGCCTGCTAAAATGAGAGATCTAAAAGACACAGAGTTTCATAAGAAAATACCCAAATGTTCAGGTTTCAATACAAAGATAATTCAGCATGCCAAGAACCAAAATGATCTCTATTGTAATGACAAAAGACAATCAACAGATATCAATGACAAGATGACAAGAATTAAAATAAAAATGGCGCTAGGGCCAGGGACATAGCTCAGTTGGTAGAGTGCCTGCCTTGCAAGCACAAGACCCTGGGTTCAATCCCCAGCACTGCAAAAATAAAAATAAAAATGGTAAGATTTTGCCAGGCACAGTAGCACACACCTGTAATCCCAGTAGCTCAGGAGGTTGAGGCAGAAGGATCTCGAGTTTGAAATTAGCCTCACCAACTTAGACCATGAGCAGCTCAGTGAGACGCTGTCTCCAAATAAAAATTAAAAAGAACTGGTGATGTGGCTCAGTGGTTAAGCACCCCTGAGTTCAATCACCAACACCAAAAGAATATTATGTTAAAGTAGAAAATAATAAAAACAAACTACTATCATAAATGTGTTTCAGTGAGGAATAACAAACATGCTTGAAACAAGTGAAAAAATGGAAAGTCTCAGCAATGAAAAAGAAATTCTCAGAAAAGAAATAGATGACAAAGTAGAACAAAGTAGAAAATTTAAAACTGAAGAACATAAAAACACTGAAGGTATGGTCTCAATAGCAGAAAGAATAGAAGATAGAAAACAATCAGTGAACTTGAAAATGGAACAACAGAAACTCTCTAATGTAAATATTAAACTGAAAAATACAGCACCTCAGGAATTTGTGGGACTAGAATAAAAAGTCTAACCTTTGTAGGACTGCAGTTACAGGAGAGCGAAAAAAAGATGGGATTGTAAAATATTTAGAAAAAAATGGTTTAAATTTCCCAGTGTTTGACAAAATTTGATTCAGGATGCTACAGATTCAAAATGCTCAGTGATTCCAAAACATAATAAAAGTTCATGTGAAGTCACATCATAGTCTTGAAAACTCACGAAACAGAAAATCTTGAAAGCAGTCATAGAAACATGATGCATGTTCTATAAAATGACAGTGAATTTTCCATCAGAAACCATGGTGGCCAGAAGGAAGTAGTACAAGATCTTTCAGCTGAAAGAAAAACACCCAAATCAGAATTCTCCATCCAGTTAAAATATATCATACAGATATTATGTGGAAATAAGGAAATTTTCTGAGGAAAGAAACAAAGAGCATTTGTGACTAGCAGATCTATTTATCTTAAAAATGGCTAAAGGGATTTCTGAAAGCAAAGGAATCTTGGAACATTAGGAAGGAAGGAAGAAGAGTAGTGCATACAATAGACTTTTTTGGGTGAACTCCTTCCCCAAAATTCACATGTTGATACTCTAATGCCCCAGTACCTCAGAATGTGACTACATTTGGATATTGGGCCTTTAAAGTAATTAAGATAAAATGAGGTTATATGGGTGGACCTTAATTCAATATGACTGGCACCATTATAAAAAGAGATTAGGATATATATTGGTGTTCACACAATGGAAAGACCATGTGTAGAAACAGCAAGAAAGCAGTCACTTATAAACCAAGGAGACAGGCATCAAAAGAGACCAAACCTGTCAACAACTTACTTTTTGACTTCCAGCCATAAGAAACCACAAGAAAATCCATAAGAAAATGAATTTCTGTTGTTTAAGCCACCCAGGCTGTGGCATTTGGTTATGGCAGTTCCAGGTGACTAATATACTTTCTTTTGCCTTTTGATTTTTATAAATTTTGTTTAATGATTGAAGTAAAAAGTAATGCTACAATTATTCTCAGTAGATATAAAGAAAATATTTAAGATGGTTATATTATAAATTGGAAATAGCAAAGGAACATAAAGGGAGTTAGGGTTTCTATGTTTTACTCTACATGGAAAAAGGTTGTCACAGGTAGAATGCGATGCTTGTTGTATATGTTTATATATGTATATATTATATATGTGATATATAAGTTGTAGAAGTATAGTGGAGCATTAAGGATAGTTACTAAAATGCTCTATAAAGGGGTAAAAAAACCTGAGCTAATGATATTCAATTAATCTTCCTGGGAAAAAACATAGTAAACTGAAAAACAGAACATAAAGATGGATTTGTTAAAAATAAAATGATAGATTTGAGCCCTAATGTATCAATGACTATGTTCAGTGAAAATGATGTAAATACACAAATTCAAAGAGAGATCTGTAGGGTGAAATTTAAAAAGGAATGACCTAACTAAATTCTATCTACAAGAAATTCTCTTCAAATATAATGATGTATATAGCTTGAAAGTAAAAGAATTGAAAAAGATATACCACACAAATAGTGATTTATAAGAAAGAAAGAAAGTGAAAATGAGTATGATGATGTTAGATAAAGCAGACTTTAGAACAAAGAAAATCACTAGAGCGAGAGAGGAATGTTACATGATAAATGCGTAAACCCACTAAGAAGACACAGCAATTCTAGGTGTGTTAGAATAAACCAATGGAGCCACAAAATCACGAAGCAAAAAATTGATTGAAGTAGAAAGAGAAATAAATCTAGAATCATAGTTTGAGATCAATATACTTTTGTTGTTCGAATAATTGATAAAAGTACTAGACAGAATATCATCAAGGATACAAAAAAACTAAGCACACCGTTTTTCTCATCTCAATGTGTCATCCAAAATCGTATGTTGGAACCTGATTCCTACAGCAGTAACATCAAGAAGTGAAGATTTTGAGAGGTGATTAGGTTATGAGGGTTCTGTTCTCATAAATGGGATTAGTGCCCTGATAAAAGAGGTCTGAATGAGATTTTTTGCCCCTTCTTCCACATAAGGGCATATATGGAAGGCACCATCTATGAGGCAGAAAGTTAGCCCTCCCCAGACACTAAATCTACTGGTACTTTGGTGATAGACTACCCAGTCTTTGGAACTGTGAGCAATACATTTTTGTTGTTTATAAGTTACCCAATCAAAGGTATGTTTTATAGTAGTTCAGATTAGGACGACATCAACCACAGGATCTAAATGACATTTATAGAATACTTCACCCAAAAATATCAGAATTCACATTCTTTTCAAGTACTCAAGAATGTATACCAAGATAACATATCTGGGACCATAAAACAAACTTCAACAAATTCAAAAGAAGTGAAATCACAAAGATTGTGTCCTTTGACTGCAATAGAATCAAACTATAAATGCACACCAGAAAGGCAAGTGAAGTTTATTTGAGGGATGCAAGACTACTTCAGTATTTGAAAATTAATCAATACCATCTACCAAATAAAGAGGCTAAAGGACAAAAAACACATGATCATATCAATTGATGCAGAAAAGCATTTAATAAAATCCAACACCCATTCATGTTAAAAGCTATCAACAATACAAGATTAGCAGGAGACATTGTGAAGTTGATAAATAACATACACAGAAACCCTACGGCTAATATCATCTTTAATAGTGAAAGATTGAAAGGCAGGAAGAATATCCATTCTCACCACTGCTATTCAACACAGTACTGGAAATTTCAGACAGTTCAATAGGGAAATAAAAGGCATACAGATAGCAAAGGAAAATATATAACTCTCTGTGTTTGCACATTATCTATGAAAAACATCCCGAAGAAACTACAAAAAAAAAATAATCCTAGAATGAATGAGTGAATTTAGCAAGGTCTCAGGATGTGAGATTAACCACAACAATAAAGTTATGTTCATATATACTAACAATGAAGACATAAATACTAAAATTTAAAATACAAGACTATAATCACTCAAGAAAATTAAACACAGAGATATAATTCTAACAAAAATATATGAACTTTTATATTGAAAAATATTTAAATAAACTGAGAGACATACTGTGTTCATGAGTTGGAAAATTTCAACATAAGGGTGATAATTCTCTCCAAATTGTTTTATGCTTTTAAATAAATCCTTATCCAAATACCAACAACACTATTTGTAGTCATAGACAAATTTATTGTGAAATACATAATGGAAAGGCACAGGATCAAGAATCATTAAGGCAATCTTTGTTTCTTAAGAGCTCCAAACTGAAAACAACCAAGATTTCAGAACAGGTGAATAAATAAACTGTCATACATTCATGTCATGGAATACTATATAGCACTGAAAATGAATTAACTATTGATACTTACAACAACTTGGATGGACTCAAGGGAATTACCTTAGTGAAAAAAGTCAATCTCAAAAGGTCACATACTGTATTATTCCATTTATATAATATTCTCAAAATCACAAAAATTATATATAGAGAAAACAGTTTAGTGATTCCATTATATAATATTCTCAAAATCACAAAAATTATATATAGAGAAAACAGTTTAGTGATTTCCAAGAGTTAGGAATAACAGGGGTTGGGGTGGTGAGTGAAATTTTATAGGGGTAGCATGAGTGAGATCTTTAGGGTGATATACAGTCCAATATTTTTATTGTAATGGTTGTTGCAGGAATTAATGTATCTGAAAAATTGACATAAAACTGTCTACATGTACTATGCTAATGTTAATTTCCTGTTTCAATATTGCAGTATAATTATATTTGATGTAACCATTTGGAGAAAGTGAGCAAAGTGTGCATGGGACCTGCCTGTACTATCTTTGCAATTTCCTGAGAATTTGTAATTGTTTCAAAATAAAAAGCAAATCAAAATTTGAAAACAATGACTTTGTGTCTGAACAGTCATTGAAATCCTTCGAAAGGGTCATGCCATTATTGTCCTAGTGCATATATAATTACATGACCTGTTTAACTCTACATTATGTACAACCAGATAAATGAGAAGTTATACACCATCTATGTATGATTGTCAAAATGCATTCTACTGTCATGTAGAACTAATTAGAACAAATAAAAATACATTTAAAATAATGAAAGGGTCATGTCAGTGGAGAGAGAGATGTTGAAGATACAGAAAAGAAAATATAAGATAATAAGGTTTTTGAGGTAGCAGAAGGCATGAATCAAGAAAACAGGTAGAGGGATAACTGTTACTTAGAAGGGGTCACCTCTTTTCTTTTCCACTGACGCATGAGGGATCAGGTTAGGGTGGTTGCAGGTAGAGATAAGTTTCTAGGTATAGGAGGACTGTTGGGAGAGGTCTTGACCTGAAATTGTCTGCTTTCTGAGTTCTTGAGGCGGGAAGGTCATCTACTGAATATGATGGGAGATATGGCAGGTAGGGGACTTGAGGTGCATGGTGAGAGTTTCAAATAGCCAATAAGGGGATTAGGAGAGGAACTTGATTAAGGTTATATGGGATGATAACCTGGCCTCTTGAATATCAATCAAGTTGAAGTTTGAGAACAAGATTTTATAGTAGTCATTATCCACATACTTATGTGATTTTTCTCCTGTCACACTCAGACTGAGATATGTGAGGAAAGGCCAGACAATCCATATTAGAGTTGGTTGTGAGGGTGCAGTGGAGGGACAAAATGTGAAAGGAAATATCAGAGAGAGGACAGTGCAGAGGTAAAGTTATTAGTCAGGAGTTCTACACTGGTCAAAGAAAGCAATTTAAGGTTTTTGTGAAATGGAATAATAGGTGTCCTAGGAATAGGGAGTGAGAGAGTCAGAAGGGTAGGAAAGTGTGATCAGACAGTAGGACATTCAAGTTCAAAGTTTCAGAAATGGTGCAATTCCAAGTACCAACAAAGTCCAAGAAGGGGCTATAGCTGAAGCAGAAAAGAGAAAGTCACTGAAATTAAAGAGAGCCAGGAACCATATGACCAGTGGCTGAATAGTGTTTTTTTTTATTTGCTTATTGATTCATTGAGCACAAATGAAGTACAGCTATTGTTTCTCTGGTTGTACACAAAGTAGAGTCACACCATCTGTGCATTCATACATGTACCCAGGGCAATGATGTCTGTCACACATTCTGTTACTATTCTTACCCCCCCCCACCCCAACCCCACCCCTCACTTCCCTCTATGCTATCTATCCTTCCTTCATTCTTGCCACCCTTCCACCCCGCATTATGCATCATCATTCATTTATCAGAGAGACCATTCAGCCTTTGGATTTTTGGGATTGACTGATCTCACTTAGCATAACAGTCTCCAACATCATCCATTTACCTACAAATGCCATAATTTTATTCTTCTTTATGGCTGAGTAATATTCCATTGTGTATATATACCACAGTTTCTTTAGCCATTCATCTATTGAAGGGCTGAATAGTGTTTTGACCAGTAAGTTCCCCAAGGATGGCAAGAGGCTTGGGTGAGAGAGGGAGAAATTAGTGATAGGTTCCATAGATTTAATGAATATGCATGAATGACCAGGGGGCTTTGAAGGGCCTGGTCATCTGCTGAAGATATGAACTTCAAAATAAAAGGGTTTTACACAAGGAGTAATTCTTTGGAAGCAAATGTGGAGAACTAGAAGGATATATAATACTGTCACCTGACTATGTCACACCAGAAAGGGCTTAAGTAGTAGAGTCCTTAGGTGAGATTCATTTGTGTATTTGTTCATTCAGTGATTGAATTAGCAAGTTTATGTTTGTTTTGCTAAGATATTATTCAAAATGCCTCCATTGCTCTCAAAATCTCCAATATGGGTGATAAATTACAGAGCACTTATGACTTGGTTAAGAGAAAAGATCTTTGTGGCTCCTTATTCTGATTTCCATCATATTTGATATTCTGTGATATATGCATATCACAGTTTGTGGACGGTCATTAATCTTGTGGGGGAATCCATCAAATTCTACTATCATCCTTACTAATTCATCCAGTTGTCAAGATAAATGGCAGGAGAGACCTGCATAGTGCTCAAATATTCCCTGCTTAGTGTATTTCTATGAGTTAGTTACTCCATAAACAGGAAAAATGGAGTAAAACTGCCTTACCTAACACTTGGTGAACTCTACCTTATTTCCTTTTTTTGCAAAAAAAAAGGATGTTTTTAAATAATACATTTAGAAATATGGGCCTAGATTAACTTCAAACACATTGGTCAATAATTTTAAAAAACATTCTTTTCCCATGTTTTGGAAGTCAAAATTTTATTTGCCAATTTCCAGTGTTTTGGACTTTCTCCCAGTCTTTGTTCTCACTTATCCCTCCCCACAATGAAACTTTGTTTCCCCCTTCCCATCTTGTAACATATTTAATGTTTGCAACCCACAACTTAAATGGCTTCCACATTTTGCTCTCTTACTTTTAGGACTTTGCACATGCTATTCCATTTGCCAGGAATATCATTCTTTCTTCTTCACTCTCTTACTAGTTCCTACTTGTCCTTTTGTCCTTAACTTAGCTGTCATCTCCTCGCAGAAGACTTTTTAGCTTCTAGAGGGAATAGAAGTGTCCCTTTCTCTATGCTTTTATAGCATCATATATTTTATTCTATGATAACCTTCTATAGCTGATTCTGTACTTATTCTGTAATTTTTTCACCAGATTCTGAACTATACAAAGCCAGGGATTGTGTCTTGGTAATGGCTATATAACCAACACCTTGTACTGTGCTAGTCATATAGCAGGCACCCAATAAATATATATTGAATGAATGACCCAAATTTCTAATTCAAGTTGTTTAAGATATCATTTTGTAACTATGAACATACAAAGGGGATCATGGAGCTGATGATTTTAAACAGACTGACTTAGAAAATCAAGTATTTTTGGTGGCCAAATTCACTTACACTGGAGTGCTTTTCCACACTAATGCAGAGATCACCTTTGATAGAGAAAATTAAACATTATGCCTCTTGTTTCAATCAGCTTTTTCACTGCTCTGACTAAGGGACTGGACTGGAAAAATTGTACCAGAGGAAAAGTTTATTTTGGGGCTCACGGGTTCAGAGGTCTTCATCCATAGAAATCCGGCTCCATTCCTCAGGGCTGAAGATGAGGCAGAACATCATGGTGGAAGAGTGTGACAGAGGCATGCAGCTTACATGATGATCTGGAAACAGAAGAGAGACTCCATTCACCAGATACAAATATATACCCCATAGCTATGCCCCAATGAGTCACTTCCTCCGTCCACACCCTACCCACCTTCATTGACCACTCAGTTAATCCCATCAGAGACTAATTATCTGATTAGGTTAAGGCTCACATAACCCAATCATTTCTCCTCTGAACCTTCTTGTATTGCTCACATGTGAGCTTTTGGGGGGCACCTCACATCCAAACCATAACACCACCCTTCCACTTTTCACTACCTCACATAGATGAAATACAGAGAAGCATCTCATGAAGTACTTATAAATTTATAAACAATGTTGGAGTATCATTTTGGCAGCATATGAGTTGATGCAGCATCCATTTAACTAATTCAAGTAATGAGAGGAAGATCCCAATTTTCTTTTCATGATGACCCAAACTTTTTTACAGGCATTTCCTACCTTTGTTTATTATGCATTTCAAGATCTCTTGACTTTCTGAATCTTTGAGATGGGAGTGGGGGTGGGGGATTGCAATTGGCTCTAGTGTCTTTTTGCCCCCATTTTCCTCAGTTCTGAACTCACACAGATGGCACCAGGGTTTAATGGTTTGGAGATGAGCTTGGGATCCTGACCTAAAAGCATGTGCCCCATAATAATTTACTGGACAAATGCATCTCTTTTTTAAGCTGCAATGTCTTTATCTGTCAAGGAGAAGGTTCGATTAGGTGATACTTTAGTTCTAAAATTTATCTGACTCTCTCCTTTGTAGTTTCATTTCTAACCCTACAATATGCAGCTGTCCCTGAGGCCTCCACCTTACATAAAATTCTGTCACGTCTCAGATTTGAATCATAGCAAATAGATCCCTGGGAAGCATCCCAATGTATGAATTATTAATGTTCCCACCACACAGTCTCTGTGTGAATATTTACTTATATCACGGAGTATCTAATCCTGACAACAAATCATCATTTGAATGGTTTACTGATGTTTTCTCTTCCCCTCAGTAATTCTGCATGTGTCTTCTTTTCACCTTGAGGATTGTGTAATTCTGTATTCCCCTGTGAGATTCTGACACTGAACAGTAAAGAGAATGTCAATATCTGAATTCCATATTTAATGTTTTTCCCCATTCTTTTAAAGATTGCTGCATCCACCCCCCGTTCTCTATCCCCTTCCAGCCCTGACCACCTAAAGTCATTTCCATATCCAGGAGCTTATGATTTGCCCTCCCCACTCCATAGGTCCAGCAGCTGTAGCCATAGTACTGTTCAATGAGAGTTTTTGTTTTTGTTTTGTTTTGTGTATTATAATTATGATGATGATTATTATTACCATGGATTGAACCCAGAGGCACTTAAAAACTGAGATGTATCTTCAGCCCTTTTTATTTTTTTTAATTTTGAGACAGGGTTCCACTAAGTTGCTGAGGCTGGCTTTGAACTTGCAAACCTCCTGCCTCCAATGAGGTTCTTAATGTGCTCACAGATCTTCTATTTCCCAGAAGAACAAACCTATTCATATATCTCAGCCCTGTGCTGTGGGGCTTGATCTGCAGTTGTTGCATGTTTCACCTTCTCTCTGATCTCGGTTATCCAGTATTCCACTCATTTTCACTATTTCATATGACTCTCTTATCTCCTTTCCCCTCCCCTTCCTTTTTCCTCTCTCATTTCCAACAACAGTTGCAGCAGACTTTGTTGAAGTCAACATTTTTCTCTGCCTACAGGTTAGACAAGTCTTTTATTCCCTCAGAAATCCTTTGCCCTTTACCACCTCCATTAGGAGTGAATGGGTACCACTATATTGATTTAATCAAAAATGTAATAAAATCAAACTGCAGAGATACCTTGAATGTTTACTCTGTGGCTTGTTACAGATCACTCTCTGAACTGCCTTCCAAATTGGAAACTTGCAGGGGGTGTCATGTAGATGTTTCATTTCATATTCACAATAGAATTGGGGATGCCCCTTCAATTGCTGTATGCCTTTCTGTAGGCAAGGGCATCTCAACCATCTCATAGTTCTGTCATGATAAATCAATTCCAAATATATAGGGAAACCTGAGTTGGATGTCACTGAGTGGCATGTCAGTGAGGTACAGCCACATCAGATAGAAGTCCCCTTAGGACATACAATCTGGACCAGATTGGTAATAAAGAATCTTATCTGTTCCATTAAAAACAACTAAAAAGCTGGGTGTGTTGGTGCACACCTGTAATTCCAGTGGCTTGGAAGCCTGAGGCAGAAAAATTTCAAGTTCAAAGGCAGCTTCAGCAATTTAGCAAGGCCCTCAGCAACTTAGTGAGACCATATCTCTACATAAAAAGGGCTGGGGATGTAGTTCAGTGGTTAAGCATCCTTGGGTTCAATCTGTGGTGCAAAAACAAAAACAAAACAACTAACAAATATTACTGAAACACGTTCACCAAAGTAATGTTGCAAATATTGATGACGTAGTCAGCTACTTAGTTAAATAATGTAAAAACGTAAGTTGAATAGTGCACCCTAAGAGGAGACACTGATTTTAACAATCCATATCAGAACAATTCAACAGTCTGATGTTAGAAGGACTGGGAGTTTTCATAGCGTTTCCGTTGGTCCAGAAATAGAAAATATAATGCCTTTGCACCCCTAGCCTACACCCACTAACAAAAAGAAAACTTGGATTTAAATAAGTTCAAACTTCTCTACCCAGAAGTCATTGTTCATCAAGGTCAGCCTAGAGAGACTCCTGGTTTCCCAGTCTGAGATTTATTTTCTCTGAGACTCAATAGCCCACTTCTAAAACTTACACACTGAGGAGCAGACTTAAACCATATCAGCCCAGGATATCTGGGGATGGCTACCAATCTGCCAATTCCCTCCCATTCTTGCAATGGATATTGGAAAAACACTTCTTGTGCAGTTATCCTTATGTGTGGCTGCAATTTGACAGTGGGTTTCTGAAAATCACAGTTCTAGCCTGAGAATATTAATGATAGTATTAAATGGAGACACTGAGGGGTGATCCTTGAAGGAGACACCTCTATCACTAGTTAATTCTGTGGCATTATTCTGAGCCTTGGCAGTCATTCTGGGTGGTAAATGGGACCAACTAAAAAGAAATTTAAGGTTCTAGAACCAGTACTTATACACACACACACACACGTGTGTGTGTGTGTGTGTGTGTGTGTGTGTATAATATATATTTCTCTATGTTAGAATTGTAGGTTAGTTAGAGGGGTATCTTCTAAAATGAAAGAAAATTCCCTTGTTTGATCTAGAGATAGAGATTCGTGAGTTCTATGCTCCATTTGCAACCACACATCCACCTTTCTCACCTCAGGATTAAGCAGGGGAAGAAAAGAGGCAGCAAGAAATGCTGATTTCCTCTGCTGACCCCAGATCTCATTTCCTCTTCTTTATTTCACCTACCCCAGTCAGTTACCTTTACAGGAAGTTTGTGCTGATGGCCTGGTGGAAGTAGGCCTGCAAATATCTGCTTCTAGCTAACTAGGCTTAGCATGGTGGAAGCAGTTGAGAGGACATAGTTTAAGACCCATGATTTGTATTTATATTGTGTCTCTTTTTTTTTTCCTTTTTTGAGGGGTAGGGATGCTGGGGATTGAACCCAAGGCCTTGTGCATACTAGGCAAGTACTCTACCAACTGAGCTATATCTCCAGTCCCTTCTATTGTTTTGTTTTGTTTTGTTTTTTGCTGTGTGATCTAGGGCGAAACATTTAATTTCCTTATATCTTATTTTCACTATTTGTAATGATAGTAACAGTATCTACCTCATTGGAGGTGTTGAGAGGATTAAATAACTTCATACCCTAAGAAACATACTTGGTTGGTACTAATTTCTATTTGAAAGTTTGCTACCAATTATGGAGCACTGAAACTAAAGTCAAACTGTTCTTCAGCATATTTAAGTCCCTTCTCCTTCCTGTTCTCACCTTCCTGTTCCACCATAAAGTGGAAGGAAATACTCATATTATTCCTTTGGGGTTTAAAATGAAGTAACATACATAAAACATCTGGCACTTAGCAAACATTCAATTCATGGGGATTCTTTTTTATTCCCCCATCTTTTACTTCTTACCTATACTCCCAACCCTGGCAAACCCCATGCCCTTATACCTCAAGATACTGTCTCTAAGTTGCTTTCAGTAAGAATTCTATAATCAAGTGATCTGTGCCAACTCTATTTCATTCCCATTATTTATTTAGGTAATGGTATTATTACTACCATTTATTATGCATTCACTTATTGAAATGGTACTGCCGTGGGTGCTGAATGGGGCTATGCCACATTCTCTGAAAAACCTTCCTTGATGTCCTCCCCTTGCCCTCCACCCCTCCGTAGTCAGTTCTTTTCTCTATGCTTCCATAGCATGCTATGCACACTTTCACCTCTATTATAGTTTGTTGAATGAGTGAGTGATGAAAGAAAGACAGAAAGACAAAAAGAAGCTTATCTCAGGTTCCAGAATATGCAGACATCACCCTGCCACTAATGACTAATGGGATTGATGATGGCTCTGTACTACCTTGACTAATTTCATCCATAAACATGATTCATGTTTGTTTCTGTTTGATTTTCAAGGTGAAATTGTGGATTAAGTTGGAAGCTGATTCTTATTAAATAGATATTTATGATACCTGTTTCTTGCCAAGTGCTGTGATATTAGGTAGCTGGAACTATAAAGATAAATAAGACACAGTTGTTCTCCTCAATTAGTTCAGAATCAAATCGGGGAGCTGAGAAAAACATGTAAATAGATATCTAAGGACCCCAATCTGTAGAGTAGGTGGGCCAGAGTGTGGTCAAGGGGATCATGTGGCCTGAATTAGAACTCTGTCTCTTTCATATACCAGACATGAGCAAAATTATTTAGTTTTGTAAGCCTTAGTTTCCTCATCTGCAAAATAAGGCAGTCAAAAACATATTTGGACCTGGGCTTCTTGGGAAGAGTAAATGAGACCAAGCATGTAATTGCATAGCATGCTGCCAAGGTCCACTAGGTAGTCAATAAATGTTAGTCACTGATGGTCACATCAAGTGTGTGGCATAGACTCTAAAAACTGCAGAGTAGAGATGCAAAGAGATCAGTATGGGCTAGAGAGGAAGCTAGTGGAGCTCCATGGTGCGAAGTGAAATTTTAACTTAAGTTTTTACTCTTAATGAGAGTTGTAAAGAAAGGTGAAAGAACACTGCAAGAGATAGTATATGCAAAGGTGTGTTGGAGTAAGGTACATTTGAGACCCAGTAAATATACTACTTTGAAGGAGATAGTTCATGCAAAGGGGTACTGGGCATTAAGAGAATGGGAAGCCAGGGATGGTGGCTCACACCTGTTATCCTAGTGGCTGGGGAGGCTGAGGTAGAAGGATTGCAAGTTCAAAGCCAGCCTATGCAAATTATGGAGACCCTGTCCTTAAATAGAAAATAGAAGGGGCTGAGAATGTGGCTCTTGTGGTTCAATCCCTGGTACAAAAAAAAAAAAAAAGAGGAGTGGGGAGAAAACTGTAGGAAAAAATTCATTACAATTGTACAACTGTTAGCTACAAGATTTTAGATGTTACTTACATTTTTTGTGTTCTGTTTCCTCATCCTTAGAAATTGTCCCTGGTTTTCTTTAATCTTACTGCAGTCCCAACAAGACTTTCCAGAAGGCAATATTTTAAAGGATTTTTCTGAATGCACTTATTTAATTCTTACAATGACCTTATTATGAAGGTGCTACTAATTTATTTTTTTTTCATAAATGGAAAAATTGAGACAATAAGTTACATAACTTAATGAATGTAGCACAGACAGTAAGTGATAGAGGTACAATTATTTGGACCTAAGCAGTATTTTTTCTTAGTTTGGAAGCTCAGGGCAAAGCAAGCAAGATGCAATGTGTTGAAAGTGAGAAGATAAAAAACATGGCTATTTGATCTTAACTATAGACACAGTGTATTTAGCTATTACAACTGATTAATTATCTTGCCCTTTAGCTAAATGAATAATAATAATAATTACCCTTTATGGGGCATCAAGTTTTTATGACCTTGGAAATGTTTCATGTCCTCTATAAACATATTTTCTTATCAATGCAATTCCTGGAGGTAGGTACTGTTTTTCTTCCCATTTCACAGAAGAAAACATTGAGGCATAGGAAGAATTCATTTTCCCAAGGTTCACATGGCAGAACTGAGATTGGAATTGGGTATCCTAGTTCTAGATGCTGCTAATATAGCCATGAGACTTGAGAATTAACCACAGAGTGGTTGGACTTTGGGGATAACTTACCTTTGAAAAAGAAAACAAAACCAATGTGAAAGATGACAAAACTGGTCTCTCCTATCATATGGTTGCTCTGTTTTGTGGTCCATTCCCCTTCTCTGATTGATTTCATATCTGACACTTCCTTATCTATATACTTGGAAGCATTTTAATATGCACCTCACCTGTCAGAACAGGTTTATAGGAAATTGGCACATGGGAGCAGGTCATCTTTACAGGAGGTTGGATGCTATAAAGAATCAATTCACACTGCCAAGATAGAAACCCTGCCAGGCACCTTTTCCAAACCCACACATTGGGACTGTTGTAAATGGGACTGATAGATTGAAAGCTTAGAAAGATGTATATTGTCATGTTTGGTTCTTTCCCTATTGTAACTGCCTGTCAGCTCTATAACAGCAGCCTGGTAATACTCAGTTGATGTCTTATCTTTACAAAAAGGAAGAAAAGATCCATGGTCTCTCCGCTTATTGTTGGAATAATTCAGAATAATAGTTGGGGTAGTTTGAAGTTCATATTTACCCATGATTCTCAAGGCCTGGCTATTTGCATTTCATACTTATTATTCTCATATTCTGTTTAAGAAGCTCAAAGAAGACACACAGCCCATGGAATAGCAAACAAACAAACAAAAGCTTAGACTTGTTAACTGGTAACCTCAGGAAAGCTGAAAACTCTTTTAGTCCATTTTATATTTTGTCTCCGATGTTTGATCCATACTCAGGGCCCTCAGATCATGATTAAATGAATTCTGGAGGCCCCTCTTTCAACAATGTAAATTATGAACGTGGTTGTAAAGTTGTGAATTGGTTTCATCTTTTGTTTCTGGAAAATTATTTTAGTTCTGAAGTAAATTTCTATTTGGATCCATGCAGCAGAAGCTATAGTTCCTTAACTATATTAGGTAATACATCTCTATTCTATTTCTCTAACACACTAATTTGTTCATCTGTGGGGAAAAACAGTATTCTTAGTCATCTGAGAACACTCAACAATTATTTCTGAAGCAGTCATTACATCTTCATTTCTTTCTTCCCATGACTTCCAATATTTCTGGGAGAAGGAGTAAAAAAGTATAGGAAAGCACTGATCCCCAGCAAAAATAAAGACAAAGCTTCAGAAACATTACCCTAACTGGGGCCCAATACATAAGTTTTGACAACCATTGAGTCTCTCTTTGAGAAAAAAAGGAAATGGTATCTATCCTTGAGCAGTTTACACTCTATTGTAGTTGGAAAGGTCAGAGTACTCCATATAAGAGTAACTTTGAAGTCAATGTTTGGTAATTCTTGGAGGAAGATAAAATATGCTGAGACATTTTTCGTACCCAAACATCATGAACGCTTGGAAGGAGCTCAAGATGTGCTCCCATTAACATATAAGTTCAAAAGAATCTCTAATACCTATGTGAGGTGGTGGATTATTAATTAGCTTGATTTTTGTAATAACTTCACAATGTATATGTGCATTAAAACACCATTGTAGTAACATCTATTTTTAAAATATATAACTGATACACAGAAGTTATACATATTTATAGGGCACAGTGTGATGCTTCAATACATGTATTGCATAATGTTAAAATCAGGGTTTTACAATTATTATTTGTCAATTATACCTAAATAAAGCTTGAAAAAAAAGAATCTCTAAGAACTAGTAAATCTGTCAATACTTATGCCCCATACAAATTGCTCCAGCTATCAGCTCATTAATTCTCTAATGATCATTTTTCAATGATCGCTCAAATTGTCCTATACAAGGTATAGACATTTTTGGTTAGGTTCTGGAATAATCCATTTCTTTCCATCAAATATTTTTTGAGTACCAATTATTCCAAGTGCTTTTCTAGGCATTAGAGATATAGCAGTAAACAAAACAGATCAAAATCCCTGCTCTCATGAAACTTATATTCCACTGGGGCTATGATAAGAATCCTCACCATCACTTCATAGTAGCACTTTGTTCAAGGGTGCATACCACAAATATGTGCTCAAAGAGGAGATGTTAAAGCTGAGACCTGAACAATCTAAGGAAGTAAGCTGGCAGAAGAGTTTTCTAGGCAGCGGAAAAGCAAGTACAAAAGCCCCTGCAGAGGAGTACTCACGGAGTAGGTTAGTGAAATAGTAAGGAAGCTAGTATGTCTGGAAGTGCAAGGGAGCAAGGAGACTGGATTACTATTTCTATTGAGCACCACTGTATATTTTTCACTGTTGTAAGCACCAGGAATATACTAGAAAGCAAAACAAATCCAGCCCCTGTCCTCCTGAAGCTGACAGTCTGATAACAGAGATAGACATTATTTTTAAAAAAATCACGTACGCACTCTAACAGTTCAAGATTAAAAGTGCTAGGAAGGAAAACTTGCACATATCATGAAAGAATAATATGAAGGTCTAATTCAGATCAGTAGATCAAGGAAGGCTTCTCAGAGTGAACTGAATACTGAATGAAGAATGAGCTAAACACGTTAAGCAGATTGAAGGAAAGGAAGAGCATTCCACACTGAGGGAACTATGTTCAAAGTTCCCTGTGGCAACAGGAAACATGGAAAGGAAGAAGGTCTGAAATAAAGATAGCATGGCTGCGTGTAGAGAATAGTGTGAGCACGTTCTAAGGTGCGATTGGAGATACTGTGGGAAACAAAGTATGAAAGGTCATGTTAAGTTTTGTTTTATAAAAGCAATGGGAAACCACTAAGGAGTTTTAGGCACATGTAACATAATCCAATTGGCTTTCTGGAAAGGTCACTTTGCTTGTGGTGTGGAGTGGATTGAGTGAGGATGGCAAATATTCATGAGAGAATATTGAGGTAGTCCAGGTGACAGATGTTGGTGGTCTGGACTATGGAGGTAGCAGGAGAGCTACTATGCCTGGAGAGAGTGGGTGAATTCAGGATATGTTTGTGGAATAGAGCTTACAGAAGTTGCTGATGGCTCACATGTGGGAATGAAAAGGAAGATGTCAAGGGAAATTAACCATGTTTTTGTCAGGTGCAGATGAGTGAATGGTGTTATTATTCACTAAGATTAGGAGTTCAGTAAAAGGATGGATAATAATTTGCATGGAAGGTCATGAATTCCATATGTGTGTGTGTGTGCATGCATGCACACATGCACGCTTGTGTATTATTCTGTGTTTAAATAGTTGAGAGTGCTGACATGGAAGATCACATAAATTTAGGTCTCCCATGTACATCTATTTCTTGTTGTGAATCTCTAGGTCCTCACACATCTTTAAAATCTGATTCCATCTATTTTCCACCCAAGCCATTCCCTCCAGCAATGACCCCTAAGTACATCCTAGGAAATGCCTGCTTTAATGCCCCTGCTCTTGCTCTTTCATTTGGTTAGGGTGCTTTTTTGTCTCATATGTAAAAATCCTTTCAGAATCTTTAATCTCTTTCCAGCTGAATTCTAATAGCATTTCTTGGCTGCAACATCATTTGACATTTATCAATCGCAAGCATGTCATTGCTAATTTACAAAAGGTCTGAGCTGCAAAGTGCATTTATTTGTCAGTTGTCTGAAGTACAGAATTAATTTTGCTATAGAAAATCTTTTGTAAGTGGTTGTGAGGTTCCAAGGCTAGCCCATAAAACCAATATAGTCTATAATGTGACTGAAGTATAGAGACATTAGTGAGGGAAAAGGGTAGAAAGTGATACTGTTAAATGAGTAAACGGGAAAACAATAAAATTGAATAAGAAATTATTTTATGTATTTAAGACATTCTTGCTTGAAGAAAATCAGGTTTAATTAGAAGATGATGAAGAGGTAGATGGAGAGTTTTGTAGAAATTCTGAAGAGGACTTCTGGAAAGTTTCAAGGGCATTAGAGCTTGATGATACCAGTTCTTTATTACATTTAATTCCACTTCAAAACTTATTCAAAACTAATCCTGGTGGACGTATATTTTAACACTACGCTTATGTGTGCCTGCTATGGTTTGGATTGCTTTATTTTTCAGTGTGGAGTTTTTTTTTCTAGGCTTACAAAAGCAACACATGCATATAGGATTTTTAAAGGAGTGTTTTAGTCAGCTTTTTCACTGTGGTGGCTAAAAGATTCAACAATAACAATTTTAGAGGAGGAAAAGTTTATTTTGGGGCTCAAGGCTTCAGAGGTCTCAGTTCATAGACAGCCAGTTCCCTTCCTTGGGGCTTAAGGTGAAGCAGAACACCGTGGCAAAAGAGTGCTGTGGAAAGAAGTGGCTCACATGATGATCAGAAAGCAGAGGGAGACTCCGCCCACCAGATACAAAATATATACCTCAAATGCAGGACCCTAATGCCATACCCTCTCCAGCCACACCCTGCCCACCTTTAGTTACCACTTGGTTAATCCCTATGAGGATTAATTCACTGATTGTGTTAAGGCTCTAATAACCCAATAATTTCTCCTTTGAAACTTCTTGCATAGTCTCATACATGAGCTTTTGGGGACACCACATCTGAACCATAACCATGAGGTTACCAAATTTCTTTAGTCTGGACAGCAACATTATTCATATTCTCTCTCTCATTCGTTTTTGTCTCCTCATGGTCATTCTGTGTTTCTGTCTCTCTGCTCTCTCTCTCTCTCTGTCTTCCTCTCTTTCTTCTCTCTCTCATTCTCATTCTTTCTCTCCTCTCAGGTTGTATCAATTCTTCTTGTTTTTATAGTAATACAGCAATATGCCTCTTAAGAGTATGTAACTAACCACAGTTAGAATTCAGAACTATTCTCCCACTTTCTGGCCTGCTTTCATACTTGCTAGTTTCTCTTATCTGGCATGCCTACAGCCAACAGAATGGGATACTCAAGGCTTTCCTTCAAGTCTAGAGACTGAGGAACCTATTCCACAATATGAAGTCAACATTTATTTCTGAACTATGCTGATGCTCAAAGGTCAGACTCTGGGTGATGACAGCGAGAAGCTAAAACAAAATGGGGAGAATCATAGGGAAGGGGGCAACTCACTGACATTGATGTATACATGCTCATAAAGGAATTTAAATCAGCTTCTCAGGAGCCAGAAACTTTGTACAAGTGACATTAGTAGATCTATTACTTAACCACCATTAAAAAAATTTGTTCCAAATGTTCTCTCTAATTTGTGGATGCTAACTCAAATCAAAGGAGGTAGGTTAAGGAAATAGTAGAAATCCACTGGACTAGACAAAGGTGAATGACGGGAAAGGAGGAGAGGGGAATAGGAAAGACAGTGGAACGGATCCGTTGTAACTTTCCTAGCTTTGTATTTGTATACGTGACCAGGGTAACTCCACATCATGTATGACCAGAAGAGTGGGAATGTAGATAGATTAAGTTATATTTTCTGTATGTCTATTCTGTCAAAATACATCCTACCATCATGTATAACTAAAAATAAAAAATAAAAATATTAAAAAGAAAAAAAAATTATTCACTGCCATCACAATTTAGTTGCTAAAATATAGGCTTTAGGAGAGCAGAGACTTTATTTTGCTCATGGTCACATCTCCATACCTATAATAGGGCATGACACAGAGTAAGAACTCAAATATATTTAGAATAAATCAATGGAGGATTACTACTTTTCTATTAAAACTAATGTTTTTTTCTTATACTTCCTCTGGTGATCAATAAATAAGGCTCTTTCTGTCCAATTCTGAATATCATAGCTTCCTCATATACTGTCTACAGAGGCACCTAAAACCTTTCCCAGTTCTGAACCCCTGAAGTAACTGTATCTGAATTGGCCATTTTTTAAAGTCTTCATCATTGATTTTGGAACTCATATCTTCCCCCAAAGCTCTCATCTCTCAGTCACCTCCTTACCAGCCTTTCTTCTACAGAATCTTGGTCTTCACAAATAGATATTTGCTGGAACCAGAACAAAATTACATATTGATTTCGTTTTTGCAATTCTAGTATAAGGTATAAAGGAGACTATTTTCAAATCACAATGAATTGAATAACAAATAGAGCACAGCATATTTGTTGTGAAGAGTTTATGCAGAGTCCAAAATCCACACTATCAAGGTATGAGATGAAAACCCACCACTCATATCCCTTTCTGTGTTTCTTTGTGTCATTTATCCATTAGGTTGCAAAGTTTGTCCAAACCACATATTTGGGAATGATGGTCTATCTTGAAATTGTTAAAGCATTTCTTCTCTTATCCTCCTATTTTATAGAACTTTAGTCTTAGTTTGAATGTTGAACTTGACTTTGATTTTGCTTATTTGTAATTTGCATGTGAGCAATAAATAGTATTTATGTATTGTCATGACAAATATTTACAATCAAGTTGTGGATATCTTTTTATGTCACATTTATGCACACTGAGGAAGAAACCATTATCAACATTCCTGTATTACTCAACTTGAATAAGTTGGTTCACATTTAACCAACAGATTTGATAGAAATAGATTGTCACTGGCTAATTGAATGAAATAACAGAAAAGGAAAGTTTTTTTAATTAACTTCTCTTAAAAAAGAAAAAAAGGATTTATTGAAGATATAGGGAAGAGTATTATAGTAGAGGAAGGGGATAGGTGGAGGGGGGAAGGGAGGGTAAGATGGGGTTCTGGGGAATGAAAATTATGTTATGTGTATGTGTAAATATGTCACAACAAAACATACTATTCTCTAAAGTTAGTATGCACCAATAAAACTTTTAAAAAACAATCACCACAATCAAAGTAGCCAACATATCTCTTTAGAATTAGTGATTTTTAATGTTTGGATTTTGAAACTGTTTGAGAGCCATTTGAAGGATGCAAAAATCTTATGGTTATTGATTACCAAATAAATATCCTTATATGGAAGATATGAAATAATATGACAAATTGCTTATTAAAACCTCTTGATATAGAGTCTCTTATTTGGAATCTCTTGTTATAGAGTCTCTAAATACCCTGTATGTTCCTTTAATACACTTATCACAATGTAATTATAGTTCTTTGTGAAATAAATAAATAAGATACATTGTCAGAAATAATCATTTACCAAGGTGTTCATCAACAGATGAATGGATAAAAAAGAAAATATATATGTACACTGCAATATTAATTAGCCATGAAAAGAATGAAATCCTGTTATTTGTGATGACATAGAATGGAACTGGAGGACGTTATGTTAAGTGAAATAAGCCAGGAACACAGAGACAAATATCAAATCTTTTTGTTCATATATGGAAACTAACATATGTTGAATTCCTGAAGTTGAGAGGAGAATGGTGACCACTAGAGGCTGGGTAGGGTAGTGTGGAAGGGACATAAAGAAAGGCTGGATTATGGTTACCAAAGTACAGTTTTAGGAAGCAAGTTGGTGGTATAGTGGTGAGCATAGTGGCCTTCCAAAATACACATAGAAGAAATTAGCTCTAATGTGCTACAGCATAGGAGAGTAAGCACAGTCAACAACAATTGTCTACAACAATTTGTTAGATATTTCAAAATAAAAAGAAGTGAAGGTTCCAAACAAATAGAAATGCTAAATATTTGTGGAGATGGAGATAATTATCTTGAATTGATCATTGCACATTATGTACACATATGAAATTATTACACTTCACCCCATAAATACATAAATATTGTGTCAATTAAAATACAAAAATTCCCATTGTTGCTGAAAACAATCACTTTTTTTGGCCAAAAATAAATCTGAAGAAAGTCATTTTTTTTCTTTTAGGCTGAAGTAGCAATTTTCAATTCTTGCTGCTTTCATGACGAGTGACAAGAAATGAGTTTTTGTGTCCAGTGCCTCTTCTTCATTGTATTGCTGCTATAAAGCATCTGCTTGCCAACTGGGATGTCTTCTCACCAAGAGAAGAAGGGATTGTTGTCTGATAGATAATATCAAGTCGGACAGCTATCATCTTGATTTGTTTATTTGGGAAGTTGAAGTTTGGCTGCTTTACCTGCATACCTCTTGCCAAAGAAAGAAATTTAGGAACAGAAAGAGAGGAAAGGTTTCTGTTAGATATTTAATTGTCTCTGTGTCAGATTATTCTCCCCAAAGCAAAGTTTCAACTGTTTCCAGAAATGTTCAGCTATTCCTTTCCCAAACTCCTACACCTTTCAGTCTCTACTTTTTTGTATTTTTCTATATTATTGAATTTATTCCCATGATTCTCTCCATTCTCTTCTAAACCTCCAAATGATTTGAGGTGCCTTTATTTAACCTCCAACAACAGTCTGGACTAATGTGAGTCAGGAAGATACATTACCAATACTGCACTTGTTCAGTAAAAGATATACAATCCTCACTAGAGTCAGCAAGGTGGTTGTGTGGGCAGTTGTCTACCAGGCTGGTCACCAAACCCTGTGGCCAAGGCTATACACACATCACCCCAGGAATTACCACATTTTTAATTATAAAAATGTTTATTTTTCTAAGTATAAAGATAATTGCTGATCATTCTATAGGAAAAAAGTTAAAAATCACAAAATAAACAAAAACAAATAAAAAACACAGAGAAGAAAATTCACATAGCTTCAACATGTCACAGTATCTTCGTTTTGGTCTTTTCTGGATATAATTCCCTGTTTTAGCTGCTGTGAAACTTAATGGCATAAAACAAGAATGTTTCATTATTTCTCATGATTCTGTGTGTTTATTTGGAAGTTTTGTTTCAGGTACTGTCCAGTTGAGGTATTGGGATGGATGAAAGGTCCAAAATGGTCTCATTCACATGTCTGTGAGTTTGTGCTGACTGCTTGCTGGGAGATTAGCTGCGACTGTTGCCTAAAGCGTTGGTTTTCCTCATGTGGACCTCTTTGTGTTGTTTCTTGTGATTCCTCACAGAAACACAGATAGGTTGGAGAAGGTGTGTATTAAGTGGTGAAAGTGAGTCACAGGGTCAGCCCAAAGTCAATGTGGGAGAGGACTACACAAAGATGGGAACAATGGGAGATATGGTTCACTAAGAGTCACATTTGGAGACTACCTTCCACAGAACTCTTCCTTACCTCTAATGCCAGCAATCTTTGTGCCTATGGAGCCATAACTGGGCAGACTTATGGAATGGGGATGATGGTAGTGGTGTGTGTGTGTCAGAGAGAGAGAGAGAGAGAGAGAGAGAGAGTGAGTCAGATTGAGGGAATTGGTTGTATATGCAGCTGAGCTCCCCAGTGTTGAATGACTCTTTATTTATTGTTTTTGTCCTGTTCTAAGTAACTGATCTTTGAAAAGATTAATGAAAATCTAGATCTGAGCTTAAACTTCACTTTCTTAAAGAAGCCTTAACTGCACACTCCACCCCTTCCCTAGTTTAAGGTCCCCTAAATTATGATTTTTTTTTATTTTTTCTGATTTATTTTACATTTATTCACATGATTATATGTCTTACGATTTTTTCACAATATCATGAGCTACATGAAGGCAGGGACCTAGGATGTACTGTTCAGAGCACCACCTCCCACAAAGGCTAGTAGAGAATAGGTTCTTGCCAAGTATTTGTTGAATAAATACTTTCAGTGACTGAAAGGGAACTGAAGATCTGTCCCCATCACTTTTTCACTCACACATGTGCAACCACAGTAATCTAATCCTGGACTTATAAATAATAAGTTCTTAATAATTGTTTTCCCCACTTTGTGGGAGATAAGGAAGTGCAGGGGAATTCAATCAAACTCAGTCTTAACTCTGATTTATGTAAGAGAAGACCATTTCCAGGTTCTATGTTGGAGACCTCCACTTCACTTTTGATCTTCATACCTCTATTTCCAATGACCCCAAATCTCCATCTAGATATCTCATGTTTATATTTGCTATAACCACTACTATTTCAGCACTTGAGACATAATCACATTAGTTTTCCATACTTTGCCATCAATATTGGGTGCCCAGTTATCCCTAATTATCTAGCTACCTTGTTCAGCCCCTCTTTTCCATTCTTAGCCAATTACCAAGGCCTATTCTCTCTTCTATTTGCTATCCCTATGGCTACTACCATAGGTGGAGTCTCTTATTTTCTATATGTACAAAGTTGACAGCTTCGTTCATTCATTGACTGAGTGCCTACTATATGCCAGACTCTAAATACAAACATGTTTATGATCCAGTTTACATCTTTGAAGAATTGATATCCCATTGGTGCATATAATTATTCTGCTATTGGAGTATGTTGGTTCTACTAGAGGCACTGTGTTAAAATGGCAAAGGAACAAACTGCATCTGGGAGAGTGTGACACAAGGAAGAGGTGGCAGCAGAGAGGTTGTAGGGAAGTAGGCCAAGAATGGCAGAAAAAGGAGATTACCTTTGAACTGAATATTGAAGGAAGAGAATTTCAACCAGTAACCAAGGTGAAGAATTACATGAAATAGAGGGATCAAAGCATATGAAAAGGCATGGAGGTATGACAAAATAAGGCACTTAATACAGGTGGAATCTATTGTGCACAGGAAGGAGAAGGTGAAGATGAGAGTGAAAGCCTAAAAAGGGGTCATAATTCTATAAGAGGTATGTACTACATACTCTGTAGTTCTATACTTTATTTGAAGTATTTTAAGCAGAAGGATAACATGGTCAGATTTGCATTTTAGGAAAGAAATGAACAGACACTTTACAGAAGAAGATCTACAAGCAATCAACAGATTTATGAAAAAAATGTTCAACATCCCTAGTTATAAGAGAAATGCAAATCAAAACCACCTTAAGCCGGGCGTGGTGGCGCATGCCTGTAATCCAAGCGACTTGGGAGGCTGAGTCAGGAGGATCGTGAGTTCAAAGCCAGCCTCAGCAACTTAGTGAGGCCCTAAGCAACTCAGTGAGACCCTGTCTCTAAACAAAATACAAAATAGGGCTGGGGATGTGGCTCAGTGGCCGAGTATCCCTGAGTTCAATCCCTGGTCCCCCCCCCAAAAAAAACACCTTAAGATTTAATCTTACCCCAATTAGAATGTCTTATTAAGAATACAGGCAACAACAGGTATTGGCAAGGATGTGCCAAGGAAAGGGTACACTCATACATTGCTGGTGGGATTACAAGTTGGTGCAGCCACTCTGGAAAGCAGTGTGGAGATTCCTTAGAAAACTTGGAATGGATCCACCATTTGACCCAGCTATCCCACTCCTTGGCCTATACCCAAAGGACTTAAAATCAGATTACTACAGTGATGCAGCCACATCAATGTTCATAGCTGCTCAATTCACAATAGCTAGATTGTGGAACAAACCTAGATGCCCTTCAATAGATGAATGGATAAAGAAACTGTGGTATGTATACACAATGGAATATTTTTTTCAGTCATAAAGAGGATAAAATTATGGCATTTGCAGGTAAATGCATGATGTTGGAGACTGTTATGCTAAGTGAGATTAGCCAATCCCCAAAATCCAAAGGCCGGATGGTCTCTCTGATAAGTGAATGATGATGCACAATGTGGGGTGGAAGGGTGGCAAGAATGGAGGAAGGATAGATAGCACAGAGGGAAGGGAGGGGTGAGGTCAGGGTGGGGGGTAATAATAACAGAATGTGTGACAGATATCTTTGCCCTGTGTACATGTATGAATGCACAGATGGTGTGACTCTACTTTGTATACAACCAGAGAAACAATAGCTGTACTCTGTGTACAATGAATCAAAATAAATAAATTTTAAAAAATAAAAATAAAAAAGATTTGCATTTTAGAAAAGTTCACTCTTAAAACTAGTGAGGAGAATGGATTGCATATGGCAAGAGTGGAGAAGGGAGATTTATCCAGGGAAGAGACCATGAGAATAAGAAATAAATAGTGGTATAGAAGCTAAGTATAAAGGACACAGTGGAAGAATAACAAGGAAATGAGTATTGAAAAGAGAGACTAGGTAATATGAGGACTAAAACAAGATTTGCCTATTTGGTAACACTATAAAAAGTGGTATCTTCTAGTGTAGATCCTGAATCCAGATTTCAGTGTGGGAGGTGAGGAAGTAGAGACAACACAAACAAATATTTGCAGATTCTTGAAATAAAGAATATGAGCTAGAATGGTATTTAAGGCAAAAAACATGGGTGAAACTGACTCTTTTGTTGATTTGATGGGGGTTTTTGTAGATGAGACCTCAGGGTATATACATTTCCTGAGAAGAAAAAGTTCATGGTAACAGAGAGGTTGACTTTATGTTCAAAATTTGGGAGATAGTTGCTGGAGAGAGATGCCAAGGAAGTGGGAGGAGATGGGCAGAATGGAGCCCAAGGGAACAGTGGTGCAGACATCCCTCACTCCCAAGCTGTTGTAGTTATGAAGGTGATATTGGAATCAAAACACCCTAGGTTCAAATCCCAACTCTGCCACTGCTGTCTGGGTGAACCTGACAAGCACTTAACCACTTCAGACCTCAATGTTCTCAGTTACAAAATGAGGATAATGAAACCTTTCTCACAGCATAGTTGTAGGGATTATATGAGATAGTAAGTGCTTAAAATGGTGGCTATTACTACTAATGAGAATAAGGCAAAGCAAGCTAGAGATAAATTTGGCAGTAGAGAGCCAAGAATTGAAAATATTCTTACCCAAGTCCACTCTCTTTGTCATAAAGTGCCACCAATGAGGGAGGTTAAGGGGCTGAAGAAAAGGATTAAAAAGCTTGGAACCTGCTGAGAAGAAGAGAGGAAGGTGCTGAGGAACAAGATTGCTGAACAGCATTAAGGGCCCTGACTTGACTCCTATACTTGAGTCTCTTGCCCTCGAATCCATCTTACACAGTGGCACTTGATTAATATTCTCAAAAAGACACATTCATCATGTTATTCCAATATATGTCTGCTGAACAAAGTTCATGCTTCACTGTTTGGCTTTTCAGGCCATCTGTATTCAGATGTCTTCCGACTATGCTAATTTCTGCAAGTCTACAAACCAACTAGAACATTCACTGTTCTATGTCTTCTGTCTCTGAAATTCTGCACCTTTTCTTATACTGTTTCTTATATCCTCTACCTAAGGTTCATTTCAAAAGTTTATAACATACAGGTTTCAGAGTCCTAAAGAACTGGTTTCCATGTTGGTAAATGCTACTCACCAGCCATGTTGGTGGGCAAGGTGATTTGCTTCTTTGTACCTCTTTTTCCTTAGGTATAAAATAGGTCGTCTTAGTATTACTCTTGGCTTTGTTGAACTCAGTCCATTTTGTGCTGCTCTAAAGGAAGGTCTGAGACTAGGTAATTTAAAATGAACATAAATTTATTTCCTCAAAGTTCTGGAGAATGCAAAGTCCAAGTTCAAGGCCCTGGTACCTGGTAGGGAATTTATTACCGGATCATCATGTGGCAGAAGAGAGAGAGGCATAAGGGTGCTAAACTTGTCATTTTATAAGGAACCAGTTTCCACAACAGCTTTGATCCATTGGGAAGCTATTGGAGCATAATACCTTAGGAGATGGGCCCTGAGTGTCATTGCCTTATAAAGGTGTCATGTTCCAACAACATCCCAATGGCAGTTAAATTTCAATGTGAGTTTTGGAGGGGAGAATACATATTCAAACCATTCCATTGTACTCCTTGTCCCTTGTAACTTATGTCTTACTCATATACAAAATGTATTCATTTCATCAAATTGGCCTCCCAACACAAATTTTAAATTCTTGCAGCATCATCCCTTAAGTCCAAAGTTCAGAGGCTCATCTAAATCAAAGCACATGTGGGTGAGACTGAAGATGGGATTCATCCAGAGGCAAACTCCTCTCCAGCTATGAGGCTGTGAAATTAAATAAGTTATTATCACAATACAATGATGAGGGGCTGGGGATATAGCTCAGTTGGTAGAGCGCTTACCTTGCATGCACAAGGCCCTAGGTTCAATCCCAGCATCCAAAAAAAAAAATTCAATGAGGTGGCAAGCATTTTCAAAGGAGTAACATGTGCCAAGTAAGCCTGAAACCCAATAGAGAAGACAATATAAAGTTTTAAAGTAGGAGAATAAATTTTTGACTCCATGTCCCATCCTCTGGGCATACTAGAACCAGGACAGGGACCACAAGGCCTCAGATAGTACTGCTCTTGGCTTTGATGAACTCAGCCCATACAGCAGCTCTCACAAGTTGGAGTCTCATACCTACTACTTTCCCAGATTGGCACTGAACATCAGTAGCCCTACTGTGATGGGGTCTCTGGGAGCCCCTGCCCTGTGACTTTTCTAGGCATTTCCCTAGTGGAAAGTCTTTTCAGGGGTTGTACCCTAGTGGTAGGTTTGCCTGGGCTCCCAGACTGTCTGAAACCTCCTCTGACATCTAGGTGGAGTAGCCACATCTCCAAAGCTTGAGAGCTCTATATACCTTCTGAATTAGCACTACATGAATCCACACAGGCTTTCTGCTTGCACCATCTGGAGAGGAAGCCTGAGCCATATCTGGGTCAGCTTGAGTCAGGGTGGGGGTGCTACTTTGAAGTATGAGGAACAGAGTCTCCAGGTGGGTCTGGGGTAGGAGCCAGTCGAGGTCACCCAAGGATCATCCCCTAAAACCACCCTGTCCTTCTAGATCTCTGGGCCTGTGGCCAGAGGGACAACTTGGATGATCTCTGAAATGCTTTGCTTTTGGGGTCTTTCTCCCATTTACTGATGCTTCCTTTATCCATATTAATCTTATCAAAGTCTTGTTTGACCACACCCTTAGCATTCAATTGCATGTACTTTTTATTCTTTATATGGCCAGGTTGGAGATGCTCCAAAATTTTATGTTCTGTTTCCCTTTTAATTATAAGTTCCATCTTTATATCATTTATCTCTTTTATCATTTACTGTATACAGTTAAAAAAGCTATTAAGCTCCTGCAATATTTTGCTTAGAAATCCCTTCTTCTGCCAGACATCTTAGTTCATTGATCTTAAATTCTAGCTTCCATAAAACCCTTGGGGGTGGACACAATTTAACCAAGTTCTGTGCCACTTTATAACAAGGATGGTCCTTTCTCCAGTCCAGTAAGATAGTCCTCATTTTCATTTGAGACCTTATCAAACAATCTTTACTGTACATTTTTCTACTAACATTTTGGTCAAAACCACTTAAATCATCTCTAGGAAGTTTCAGACTTTTCCTACAGCACTTTTCTTCTGAACCCCCACTACAATTATCCTCAATGCTCTGATCATGGCAATATAGGCCTTTTCTAGCTTTTTCCTTCAAACTCTTCCAGCTTCTACCTATTACTCAGTTCCAAGGCTGCTTCCACATTTTTGGATATTTGCTACTACAATAGCCCCACTTCTCAGTACTATTTTTTTTTATCTTAGTCTCTTTTGTGCTTCTGTAACAGGATGTCTTAATTTGGATAATTTAAAGTGAGCAGAACTTTATTTCCTAACAGTTCTGGAGGCTGAGAAGTCTAAGACTGAGGAGCTGATATCCAGCAAGATCTTTCTTACTGTGTCATCCCATGGCAGAATGTGGAAGAACAAAAGAGGGTGAGAGAGAGTATAAATGAGATAAACTTGGGGGTCCTTTTATAAGGAACACACTCCCTTCATAGTGAAACTATTCCCATGACAATAGCATTAACCTATTCAGTTAATGGGTATTATTTGGATGGAGCCCTCATGGACTAATCACCTAGTAAACATCCTGTCTCCCAATAACATCACAAGAGCAATTAAATTCCAAGGTGAATTTTGGATGGGAAAACCTATATTCACACCATACCTTAAGGATAATAACATTACATATTGTGCAGTGCTACTGAGAAGATTGCAAAAACAGATTTAAAAAAGAAAGTAAAAAGCAATATAAGAGCACACCATACATAATGGAAATTTAGTGTGAACTATCAGTCATTTGTTTATTAAACATTTATAGAACACCTGTTATATGCTAGGCTTTTGCTAGACCTCATGGATACAGAGATAAATAATACACTTGGAACCTCGGAGGTCTTTTGAAAAAGAAAATGCTTAACAGTACAGGGATGTCAAGGATGGCCTTGGAAAGGAGTTGGTATCATAAATGAGCCTTGAAAAATTTGCAGATATTGCTGGGTAGTCAAGAGATGAAGTGGCATACTCTTAGCTTTCTGAAAAGCTTTTGAAAAGATGAGGAAGTAAACAAAAGCCCGAGTTCATTTGCTGAGTAATACAAAGAGATAGAGTATTATTTGGATGTTTTTGATAAACAAGGGAAACCTAATCTGAAGCAGAAAAGTTGCTCATTAAAAATGTATTGAGTAGTTTGGGATACATGATTTGAAGAATGAAGAAGGGCAAGAATTTATAAGAAATGCACCCTGATAAGTGTTCAGAGACCAAGTCATGAAGAGATCTTCATGACTATAGGACATAGGAAATTTGAACACTATCCTGTTGGTGATAAGGAGTCATCACAAGGTTTTTACAAAGATGGTGACAATGTCATTTATGTATTATATGTACATCATTGTGGCTGTTATGGGAAAGATGTGGAGGTGACGTGGCTTGACAAGAACAGGGGGACTACTAGGTTAAGGTCAGACACAAAGGTTGCTGAAATAAAACATGGGCAGGAAGATTAATGACAAAAAAGATGAATTTGAGAGATGCTCAGGGACAAACTCTTGTTAACTTTATTGGATTTAGCAGAAAAAAGGAGAACAAATAAAGATGATTTACAGGTTTTTGTCTGGGGGGGCACTAGGTGGATATTGGTGCAATTCATTGAGAATGAGTATATAGAAGAGGGAGCAGGTTTGTGGGTAGGTAGATGATGAGGCCTATTTTGTAGACATTGAAATTGAAGAATCCAGGAAATAGCTGTGTGAAGATTTTTTAGCAAAGTTTGGGACATAAAAGAATCAAGCTCCAGGCAAGATTATATGGATGTCCATTTGGCAAGCATTAAAATGTCAGTAGTACTTGAAACCAAAATAGTGGATTTGATTACCCAGGGAGAATTTATAGAAGAAGCAATAAGGTGAGAATTCTGGGAAAAGCCAACATTTAAGGGGAAGGTAGAGAAAGAAGAGTCTAAAAGAATATGAAAGCTGCTGGGTGTGATGGCGCATACCTGTAATCCCAGCAGCTTGGGAGGTTGAGGCAGGAGGATCCCAAGTTCAAAGCCAGCTTCAGCAACTTTGTGAGGCCCTAAGCAATTCAGTGAGACCCTGTCATAAGTGTAATGAAAACCTAGATCATATCATGGCTTATAGGCCATTATAAATACTTGAGATTTACCTTGAGTGGGAAGGGGACTCATTTGGGATTTCTGAGCAAGTGGATAGATATGACAAGATTTATCCTTTCAAATATCACTCTTTGTTCAACAGTGAAAATATACCCAACTGCACCAAGCTATACATTGTTTGAGAATTAAGATGAGACTCAGAAGATAGTTATGTCACAACAAAGAAGATGAGAGTTTCAAAAGACAATTGGGGACTTAGGGTGTAGCATGTATGGGAGAGCCCTTGCCTAGCAGGTTCAATCTAGCACATGCCTAGCTGGGTCCAATTCCCAGAAGTGCAAAAAAAGGGGGTGTTCCACAATGTCAAATTCCCCTAAGAGTTTCAGATGAAATTAAGACAGGAAAGCATCCACTGAATTGGCAGTCAGGAGGTCATCAGGAAAACTACCTGTTTTAAATTGTGGGGACAGGAGTCAGAATGCAGTAGTTTGAAAAGAGAATGAATAGAGAAAGTGAGATACTAAATGTAAACAATTCATTTGACAAGGGTGGATATAAAAGGGGAAAGTGGATTTTCCAATTTCCAAAATGACTAAGTAAGGAATTTGAATGAATATATCCCAAGAAAATATCTAGTAAGCTTGTCAAAATGTGTAAACCCTCTGAAGATTGATCAAAGAGGGCTTACAAAAATTTTGAGCATCATTTATTTTTAAAATGTGTGGAAACTTGATAAGAACAGTTTGAGGCCATGGCATTTGAACTGGGAACTAAATCCATCCCTGGCAGTTCTGTCATGCAAAAGAACTGTTTTAGCAGACTTGGCAGCTAAGTAGCAATTCTTAACTTCCCAGACCCCTGAGGGGAAGAACTATTTTGTGTAGTTTTGGCAACCAATAAACATTGTCAGATCCTATTTTCTACAGCTCTATTCTATGAAAGGCCTATATTGAATGGCAGAAGCAGTCGGGAGATACCATTCCTTCATACTTAACTCCCACTGTGTAGGGAGGATGCAGACAGGGTAGCTGATGAAAAGAAAATTCCCTCTTTCCTGCACAGCTCTGTGTTATGGGAAGGTTGTTCCACTGCACTTGGCAGTCAGGAGGTAGCTCCCATTTTGCCAAGATTTCCAGGGAGGAAGACCTATTACTGGTAGAATCAGTCACCAGTGAAAATTGCAGATCACATCATCCCCAGCCTTGAGCTGCAGAAAATCCATACTAATCAGTGTCAGCAGCTGGGGTGGCACTAGTTCTCTTGTGCATGTGTGCACCTGTGTGCACGTGCACACTCTCTCTCACACACATACACCACCTGCTCCAGAGGAAGGTTTAGGTGACCATCTAGTGAACAATGACTTCCTCATCCCTTATCCTCAAACCCCAGCCTGATCCATAATGCAGTTTCTTCACAGAGGTGAATCTAAGCAAGCCCAAGAGACTTGTAAGAGTCTGTCTCTGCCAAGGAACCCAACAATAATTGCAACACACTAAGGAGTAATTTATACTGCAGAACAATTTTGAAAACAACAGAAGAATCAGCTAGAATTTAATAGAGGTTAATAGTTGGATATAATACAAATAGAGAAGCAGAACAGCCCATTTAAGAAGAACATCAGGGAAAGAAACATTCAAAGAGAGTCAGGCTGAAATAACTGCCATGTCTGCTGGTTAGGAAAACTGTGTTCATTCTTAAGGCTGTAGTCCCTTAGGAATGACAGAAAGGCTGTACATTGAGGATGAAAGACACTTCATTGAAATAGTTTAGCCATGCACAAAACAAATAAGCAATCAATCAACCAATAAAACTCCAAAGGGGATCAGTTATTTAGAGTTATTTCAATAAATTATCTAAAATGTCCATTTTAACAAAAGTAATGAAACATTCAAAGAAAAGAGGAAAAAAACGGGCAACAGAAACTGACATTGAGGGGACCCAGATATTGACTTAATGAACAAAGACTTCAAAGCACCTATTATAAACGTTCCAAGAACTAATAGAAACTTTGCTTAAGGAATTAAAAAAGTATGATGACAAAGTCTCATGGAATAGAGGACTCAATAAAGAGACAAAAATTATTTTTAAAATAACCAAATAGAATTTCAGGAGTTGAATATTATAATAAATCAAATGAAATTAACTGGATAGGTTCAACAACAGCTTCAAGCTGCGAAAAGTGAGAATCAGTGAACTTTAACTTAATAAAGATTATAAAGTCTGAACAGGTAGAAGAAAGAATGACAAAGAACAGTGAACCATTAACAGGTCTTCACATAAAGCTAGCACACATTTAAGTACACCATCCTATACATAATAGAAGAACCAGGAGAGGAGAAACAAAAAGAAAGCAAACAAAAAAGAGCTTAAAGAAATAATAGCCAAAATTTTCCTCTATTTGATGAAAAATATTAATCTACACATGCCTGAAGCTCAAAGAAGTTTTAAAAACACATGCAAAGAGAGAATCACATAGACCCAACATAGTTAAAATGGTAAAGCTAAAGACAAGGAAAAGATCTTGAAGTTAGCAAGAGAAAAATGACTCATTATGTACCAGAAACAATAAGATAAGCAGATGACTTTTCATCAGAAACAAAAGACAACAGAAAGCAGTGGCAAACGTTTTCTAAGTGCTCAAAAAGCAAACAAACAACTGTCAAACAAGGATGTCATACATAATAGAGTTATTTTCCAAAAGTTGAGGGGAAATAAAGACATTATCAGATCATGAAAACCTGAGAGAATTTGTTGTTAGACAACATGATTTACAAAAAAATACTGGAGGAAAGAAAAGACAGGAAAGAAGGAAGAAAAGAGAAAGATAAAGAGAAGAAAAAAGAAAGAAAGAAAGAAAGAAAGAAAGAAAGAAAGAAAGAAAGAAAGAAAGAAAGAA
>JAJEJO010048593.1:331563-343030 GCA_020662805.1 Glaucomys volans | reverse complement strand
GAAAGAAAGAAAGAAAGAAAGAAAGAAAGAAAGAAAGAAAGAAAGAAGGAAAACGAAGGGAAAAAAGGAAGGAAGAATGGAAGGAAGGAAGGAAAAACACTGGAGAAATTTCTTCATGTTGAAAGCAAGTGACACCTGATAGTAATTGGAATCCACAAGAAAAACAAGAACTGATAAAGCTAATTATGCAGGTAATTATACATAACAGTATGGCTCTTTCAAAATATCATCACAAAAATCATATATCTTGTTATGGTTTAGATATGATGTGTCCCCAAAAGCTCATGTGTGAGAAAATGCAAGAAAGTTCAGACATTAAGTGATTTGGTTATGAGAGCTTTGACCTAATCAGTGCATTAATCCCATGATAAGGATTAACTGAGTGGTAACTGTAGGCAGGAAAGGTGTGGCTGGAGGAGGTGGGTTATTGGGGGGGGTGTGCCTTTGTGGCATGTATTTTGTCTTTGCTGAGTGGAGCTTTCTCCCTTGCTTCCTGATACAAGGTCCTAAAGTGCTTGTTTCCTCCATGCCCTTCAGCCATGATGTTCTGCTTCACCTTGGCCTCGGAGCAATAGACTTGGCTATTGGTGCATTAAGACTTATAAAACTGTAAGCTCCAAATAAACTTTCCTCCTGTAAAATTATTCTTGTCAAGCCTTTTGGTCACAGCAGTAAAAAGGCTGACTAAAATATATGTAATAATATTTTGGACCTATAGCATATAGAATGTAATCTGATAATAAAAAAATGAAGGATATGGGTAAGACAAAAGCCAATTTAGAGTAAGAAAATGTTACTAGGTGCTTAAATGCATAAGAAGAAACAAAATAACCAAAAATAGTAAACTAAAAAAGCTATTTGATTTTTTTTTCGTTATAGATGGGCACAATTTATTTATTTATTTATTTTTATGTGGTGCTCACCAATTGCCTCACACATGCTAGGCAAGTGCTTGACTACTGGGCCAAAACCACAGCCCTAAAAAGGCTATTGTAATGAACTGTATAAATATGTACAGGCTGTCCTTTCTTCTTTCAGTTTTTTTTCAAATATATACATTTATTTAATGTAACAATTATCTTACTATAATTAAACAACAAAAATTTTAACACATATGAATGTAACATATATAACATGATAGGGCAAATTTGGAATAGATTAAACTGTATAAATATAATAAATTTTCTATTTCATCCTGGAGTATAAATCTGGAGTACAATCAGGTAAGTTAAAATATATATGGTAAGCTGGGCATGACTGCACATACCCAGTGGCTCAGGAGGCTGAGGCAGGGGAATCTCAAGTTCAAAGCCAGCCTCAGGAAAAGTGAGGCACTAAGTGACTCAGTGAAACCCTGTCTCTAAATAAAATACAAAATAGGACTGGGGATGTGGCTCAGTGTTCAAGTGCCTCAGTTCAATCCCTGGCACCAAATAAAACCCAAAAAACAAAAACAAAAACAAAAAAAACAACCAAATAAAAACTCTATCTATCTATATATCTACCTACCTACCTACCTACCTAGTAAACCCTAGAGAAATCAGAAAGAATGTAGCTCCTATATTTTTAATATAATGAAAAATATTTAAATGAATTAAACTGTTAACTAGAAAAACTAATGCCAAATAAAATCTTAAAGGAGGAAAAAATAAACAGAAAAGAACTGAGAAATACAATAAACCAAAGGCAAAATAGATTGTAAACCCAATCTTTTTATAAAAATATTCTTTTATTAGTAGATTATAGTTATATATAACAGTAGGATTCATTTTGACATAGTCATTCATGCATGGCATATAATTCACTCCATTTCAGTTTTCAGCATTACCTCCTTCCTGGCCCCATTCCCCTTCCTCTACTCTCCTGCTATTCCTTGTATTTATTGTTCTTTATTTTTTATTATTTTATTTTAGTTGTAGGTGGACATGATATCTTTTTTATTTTTATGTGGCTCTGAGGATGAAACCCAGTGCCTCACACATGCTAGGCACGTGTTTTACCATTGACCTACAACCCCAGCCCTAGTTATTGTTTTTAAACTGGTGCTTTATAGGTATACATAAAGGTGGAATTCACTGTGGTACATGACACAATTTTGTCAAATTCATTCTGCATTTGTTCCCTTTTCCCATTCCTCCTCTCCACCCCCCCATCTCTTTCTCTTTACTCCACAGATCTTTCCTCTATTTTCATGGACTCTGCTTCCCCTTTGCCTCTTATTTTGCTTAAACTTCACATAGGAGAGAAAACATTCAACCATTGACTATCTGGGTCTGATTTATTTCACTTAACATGATGTTCTCCAGTTCCATCCACTTACCAGCAAATGCCATGATTTCATTCTTCTTTATGGCTGAGTAGAACTTCATTGTGCATATATAACACATTTTCTTAACCCATTCTTCTGTTGATGAGAATCTGGGCTGGTACCACAACATGTCTATTGTGATTTGTGCTGCTATAAACATTGATGTTGCTGTATCACTAGAGTATGCTGACTTTAGTTCTTCTGGATAAATATTGAGAAGGGGGATAGCTGGGTCATATGGTGGTTTCATTCCTAATCTTTTGAGAAATCTCCACACTGCTTTCCAAAGTGGTTGTACTAATCTGCAATCCCACCAGATATGTATGTGCCATTTCCCACATACTTGCCAACATTTATTATTATGTATATTCTTTATGATTGCCATTCTGATTGTAGTGAGATAAAATCTCAACGTAGTTTTGATTTGCATTTCCCTGATTGCAAAGGCTGTTGAACATTTTTTTCTAATATTTGTAGGCCATTTGCATTTCCTCTTTTGAAAAATGACTGTTTAATACGTTTACCCATTTACTGATTGTAAAACCCTACCTTTCAATGATAATATTCAGTTTTATTTGGATTAAACAATCCAATCAAAATAGAGAGAAAATGATACTGGAGAAAAAAACACAGGCCCACTAAAAGGCCGTGCCTACTCATAAGATCTTAGGATGCAGCTGGGTGTGGTGCTGCAGGCCTATAATCCCAGCAGCTCAGGAAGCTGAGGCAGGAGGATTATGAAAGCACCCAGACAAACCACTATGGACGTGGGAACTCAAGCAAGAGATTTTATTAAGTGGACAGGCAGAGTGTCTGCCTGCAGGGTGAGAAAGAGAGAGAGAGTCAGTGAGTGAGAGTGAGAGAGAGAAAAAGAGAGGGAGAGAAAGAGTAAGAGTGAGAGAGAGAGAGTGAGAGAAAGAAAAAGAAAGAGAGAAAGAGAGAGAGAGAGACAGACAGACAGACAGACAGACAGAGGTGGATTACCAGAATGTCCACTCTCAGGGCTGGGGGAGAGAGAGAGAAAATGGTGGGGGAGCTATTTTTAAGGACTGAAATTTAAAGACAATCGGACAAATGATTGCCAAAAATGTTCGCAGACTGATTAGTGGACCAGTGGCTGTCTAGGAAGTTCGCTGGCTAACAATCTGGGTTGTAAAGTGGTGTTTGTTGTGGGGGCAGAATACTGGCAGCAGTAAAATGGCCTAATGCCAACAGATCATGAGTTCAAAGCCAGCCTCAGCAACTTAGCAAGGTCCTAAGCAACTTAGCAAAACCCTGACTCAAAAAATAAAAAGGGCTGGGGATGTGGCTCAGTAGTTAAATGCCCGTGATGGGAAAAAAAAATTAGGATGCATCCCTTCTCTCTACATCAATGTAATTTCTTCATAATACCAGTGGATTATAGATGAAACAATTTGCTGACTCCTTTTAGGAAGAAGTTTCCAGGCAAACATAGAGACATCAGGGTAGCAAAGACACAGATACTAAAGAAAATTGAAGCTTATGATATCTACAACTACAGTAAATATTACACAGCCTAGTTCTTAACCAGATTAAAAGAGAAAACTTACACTAACTGCATCTCTCTGTTCCTATTAACTGATACATTGTATTTGATTTTCAACAAAAAATTCCAAGGAGTGCTAAAACACACGCAGTTACAGAAAAATCATTAAAACTAGACGTATATGGAATTATCAGTCTGGGAATTTAAAATAGCTATGAATAATACGCCAAAGGGCTCTAATGGAAAAAGTGGTCATATTTAAGAACAGGTACATAATGTAATCAGAGAGTTGAAAACTATAAATTCTAGAAGCAAAAAATACTGTAAGAGAAATGAAGAATACCTTTGATAAGGTCATCAGTAGACAGGATGTGTTCAAGGATCTAATCAGTAAGCTTAATGATATGTCCATAGAAACTTCCCAAACTGCAATGCAAAGAGAAGAAAGAATGAAAAAGAGAGAAATTGGAACATTTAGAAAAGGTACAACATATATGCGTAATGGGAACACCAGAAGGAAAGAAAAGAAAGGATCAGAGTAAATATTTAAAGGAATAATGATTCACTTAAGACGATGAAGCCAGACTCAGAAAGTGAAGGGTTCACTATTTTCTCACATATGTGGAAGCTAGAGCAAAGTAGGTGAAAAAAGAGGGTGGATCTCATGAAAACAGAGGGGAGATCAGTGGACTAGAAGAAGGGAATCAAGGGGGAGGGAAGAAAAATAGGAAAAGACTGGAACTACAGAATGAAATGGACAAAATTATGCTATGCACATAAATAGATATACCACAGTGAATGCCACCTTTATGTATATCTATAAAGCACCTATTAAAAAACCAAACAGTAATAATAGTTGAGAATTTGCCAAAATTATTGCCCAACACAAAAGCAGAAATCTAGGAATCTCAGAGAACACCAAGGTAAATACCATAATATCTGCCTGTGGACATACCATATGCAAATCAGAAAATCAGAGACAGTAAAGTGTGAAAGAAGCCAGAGGAAAAGAAATCATCTTACCTATGAAGGAGCAGGGATAGAATTACATGATTTAATTCCTTCAGAAATCATGCACGCAAAAAGAGGTTGGAGTAAAAAACAGTTTTGTACAAGGAAAAATACAAATTTGTTTGACATTTCATGTTAAACTAAAGTCATGTTCCATTTCATTGAATGTAATTTAGATGTAGTCCATCAGATCACGTGCTTTAGGGAGCACTCTTTATTCAATAAAATTTTAATTTAGCAGAAAGGAGAGAGAGAAACTGAGAGGTATAGATAGAGACGTAGAAACAGAGACAGACACAGATAACAAGGAGTGAAATATTTAAATTTTAAAAGAAAAACCTCCATCAACCTGGACTTCCACATCCTTCAAAAGTAAAAAGGGAAACAAAACCAGAATAAAAGAGATTTTGTTAGATAAATTAAGTTATAGGTGTTTGTCACTAGTAGACTTGTCTTGTGGGAAATGTTAAAAGTTCTTCAGAGATAAGGAAAATAATGTAGGTTAAAAATAGATTGATGCTAATTTATAATAAGAGGGGCTAGGAAAGAATAGAGGTACTTGGATTAAACAGAGGGGAGTGAAGGGAGGGATATGGGGATAGAAAGGATAGTGGAATGAATCTGACATTACTACCCTATGTACATATATAACTACACATCCTGTGTAACTCTAAATCATGTACAACTAGAAGAATGAGAAGTTAGACTCCATCTATGTATGATGTGTCAAAATGCATTGTACTATCATGTAGAGCAAATTAGAACTTAAAAATTAAAAAAGTGTATTAGAAAAGGAATAAATTAAGGTAAGTATTTTTTCCTGTTATTTCTTATTCCTTACTGTTCTAAGAGTTAACAGTTGAAATAGTAATAGCAAAAATGCATTTGGTGACTGTAGCTTACATTTAGATTAAATAAATTACATCAAGGTCTACTGTTATAAAATACCTATACTACCTGTCAAGAAGTACACTATTATTTGAAAATGGACTTAGATTAATTATAAATTATATTAAATTTGAGATGTATAGTTTAAACACTAAGGATATTACTAAAATATCAAAGAAGCATAATTGATATGTTAAGAAAGGAGAAAACATACAATCATACAAAATATATTCAATTCAAATCAGAGAAGTCAAAAAAGAGTGGATGATTAAAAAATACAGAATAACCACAACAAATAGAAAAGAGTTCCCAACATGCCAGACATTAATCTTACCATATCAACAACCACACTAAATGTGTGTGGTCTAACTACATAGATGAAAAGATAGAATTTGGTAGAGAAGATTCAAAAACAAAACCCAGATACATGTTATGTAAAAGAACTCTTTCAATATAAAGGAACAGATTGGTTAAAAATAAAGGGATAGAGAAAGATATGTCCTGCTAACTATAATCAAGAGAAAGTTAAATTAGCTGTATTAATTTCAGAAAGCAGACTACAGAGCAAAGGAATTTTTCAGGGATAAAAAGGAAATTATATAATTATAAAGGGATAAGTTCCCTAACAGGATACAAAATACTGACTGTGTATGCAAATAAAGACAGAACATCAAAACATATAAGACAAAAACTTATGGGCCAACAAAGAGAAATAAATGAATTCAGTATTGTAGTTTGGAGACTTCACCACCCCTCTATAAGTAATTGACAGATTGAGTTGGCAGAAAATCAGTAAGGATATAGTTAAATTCAACAGCACCATCAATCAACTAAATCTAATTGACATTTATAGAATATTTCATCCAACATCAGAATGCACATTATTTTTAAGATCACGTGGAACAACACTAAAAAAAGCCACATTCTTGGCTTTAAGACACATCTTAAATTTAAAAGAGCTTACTTGCTTTCAGACTATATAAGAATTAAACTAGAAATCAGTAACAGAAAAGGTAGTTGGAAAATATAAAAGTATTTGAAGAGTAAGAAATACATTTCTAAAAAATGCTTAGGTCACAAAGGAAGTCCCAAAGGAAATTTTGAAATATTCTGAACTATATGAAAATTAAAATAAAACTGATCAAAATGTGTAGGATGTAGTATAATCAATGTCCAGAGGGACATTTACAGTATTGAATGTATATACAGATGGACCTCAAATCAAAATGGTTTTACTTATGATTTTTTGACTCAGTGAAGGGGTAGAAGTGACACCCATTCAATACAAACTGTAATTTGAATTTTGAATTTTCCTGGGCCATTGATATGACGCTCTTTAATGATGCAGGGTATCAGCAGTAAGCGCAGTTCCTAGTCAGCCATGCAATCACCAGAGTAAACAACCAACACTCTACTGTCTACTGTGTTGCTACATTGTGATGTTGAAAAGATTAGGTGTATTACAGGCATTTTTAGTGGGTTTATAGTGAAATAACTTCATAAGTCAAAGGAACATCTATATTATGAAATAAAAATGTAAAATTAATAATCTTATTATACTTTAGGAAACTGGAAAAAGAAGAGCAATGTAAATCTAAAGCAAGCAGAAGAAAAAAATGAAAAATTATATCACAAATAAATTAAATTTTAGACAGGCAACCAATGGAGAAAATTAACAAAATCAAAAGCTGGTTCTTAAACATGGTATATATACACCATGGAGTGTTACTCAGCCTTAAAGAAGAATGAAATTATGGCATTTTCAGGTAAATGGATGAATCTGGAGAATATCATGCTAGGCAAAATAAGCCAAATCCAAAAAAAATAAAACAAAACAAAGGCTGAATGTTTTCTCTGATACTTGGATGCTAATTCACAGCAATGGGGGGATGCTAAAGAAGAATAGACAGAGGGGAGTGAAGGGAGGGGAGGGGGTATAGGGGTAGGATAGTAAAATGAATTGGACATTATTACCCTATGTGCATATATAATTACACAACCGGTGTGATTGTACATCACGTACAACCAGAAGAATGAGAAGTTATACTCCATCCATGTATGATGTATCAAAATGCATTCTACTGTCATGTGTAACCAATTAGAACAATTTTTTAAAAATCTGGTTCTTAGAAAATATCAGCAAATTTAATGAACATTATCAAGGCTAACCATAAAAACAGTGAATACATGAAGTAATAATATCAGAAATAAATGAAGGGACATCACTACTAATTCCATGGATATTAAAAGTAAGATAAAGGAACATTATGAAGAGTTCTACGCTCTGAAATTTGATAGTCTATATAAAACGGACCAATCCAAGAAAGATACAAACATTCAAAACTCACACAATGAGAGATGGATAATCTGAATATGTCTCTTTCCATTACAGAAATGAATCCAGTAATTAATAATCTTCCAAAACAGAAACCACTAGGCCCAGATGATTTTGCTGATGAATTCCACGGATTTTCAAAGAAGAAATGATGCCAATTCTCTACAATCTACAGAAAAAAGGAAACAGAAGAGAACATTTCCTAACTTATAATATAAGATCATCATTATCCTAATTACCAAAATCATATAAAGATAACACAAGGAAAATTGAAACCATTATCTCTTATGAACATAGATGCAAAAATCCTCAACAAAATTTTACAATATAACAATGTATAAAAATAATTATATACCATGACTAAAAGGGGTTTATTCCAATTAATGCAAGGCCAGATCAAAATTCAAAAATCAATTGATAAAAAAAAAATCAATCAATGGGGCTGGAATGTAGCTCAGTGGTAGAGTGCTTGCCCAGTATATGCAAGGCCACAGGTTCAGTCCCCAGTACTGCAAAAACATAGTGAAAAGTCAAATAATGTAATATATATTAGCAGGCTAAAAAGTAATAATTAAATGATTGTGTCAATAGAGGCAAGAAAAACATTTGAAAAAATTCAACACTAATTCATGACAAAAAAGCTTACAAAGTAAGAATAGACAGGATCTCCCTCAACTTGCTAAAATGGAAATCTGCAAGAATACTATAGCTAACATCATTCTCAAAAGTCGAGAAAATGGATGATTTCTCTCTAAGACCAGGGGGCTCCTCTCCTTACTTTTTTTCAACATTTTACTGGATGTTCCTGCTAGTTCAATAAAAAATGAAAAGCAAATAAAATATATGCATATTAGGAAGGATGAAATACAAGTCTTTGTTTGAAGATAGCATGAATGTTTATGTAGATAATCCCAAAGAATAGACAAAAGAAAATTCTTGGAACTAATAAGCAATTATAGGAAAGTCACAGGCAATAAAGTTAATATACAAAAGTCCATTGCTTTACTTTATTACAGCAATGAACAATTGGAAGTTGAAATCAAAACAATATAATACCATTTACATTATCACAAGAACATGAAATACCTAGACATAAGGCTAACAAAATTATAAATAATCCTTATAAAGAAAAATAAATAAACTCAGATGCTAGAAATCAAAGAAGAGTTAAATTCCTGGAGAGATAATTGATATTTATGAATAGGAATTTTCAATATTGTTAATGATGTCAATTCTTCCCAATTTGATCTGCAGATTCAACAAAATCTCAACAAAAACACTGTCAAGTTATTCTGTTATTTACAAACTGATTCTCACATTCATATGAAAATGCCAAATAATCAGAATAACCAACACAGTACTAAAAAGAAGAACAAAGTCAAAGGACCAACCCTACCTCACTGACTTAATATAAAGCCATGCTAATCAAAACATCATGGTATTGGTGAATGAATAAATAAACTGACCAATTGAATGGAATGGAGAATTACTATAATAGTACAGCAACCAGTACAGTGTGGAAGTGTTAAAGTAATAGGGATAAAAGAAGGAGTCCAGGAATATACCCAAAGAAATGTGGCCATGTGATTTCTGATAAATGTATAAAACCAATTTAATGAAGGAGGGGGATAATCTTTTCAACAAATAATACAAAACTTTAAGAAGGAATCACAGATGAGAATCTCAGTGACTTGGGATTAAGTGAAAAGTCCCTAGATGGGCAGGGGATGTAGCTCAGTGGTAGAGCACTTGCATTAGTTTGTGTGAGGCCTTGGATTTGATATTATGCATGGCAAAAAAAGTCCTAGAGATGATGTTGAAGGTAATATTGGTAAAATAAAATGTAGATAAATTGGAATGCATTGGTATGTGACAGATTGTTAAGAGTATGATAACACAGACTACAGACTGGAAAAGTGTCTTTGAAAATTAAATATCCAACCAAGAACTTATATCCAGAATCTATGAAGAACTCACTAACTCAAGTATAAGTCACATAATCTAACTTTTAGCAAACTGATACAGCCATTCTGGAAAAGTTTGGCAGTTTTTCACAAGTTAAACGTGAATTTATCATATGGTCTAGTAATCTCATTCTTGGGCATTTACCCTAGAGAAAGGAAAACAAAAACAGACAAAAAATATCCCCAATTTATGTTTGTATGAAAAACTTACCTATGAATGTTATAGGATCTGGATCCATAATCACCAAATTCTCAAAACAACTCTCAGGTGAATAGATAAATGATAATAAATATGATATTGATAAATATGATATTGATATTGATTGTGCTATGATAATAAATATCATAACACACCCAAACAATGAAATATTACTCATCAATAAAAAGGAATTAACTATCAAAAAAGGTGACAACTTGAATTAATCTGAAAGAATCATGCTTGAATTAAAGACACCAAATCTGAAAAGGTTGCATATTGTATGAATTCATGTATAATTCATGTATATGACATGTTGAAAAGATAAAATCATAACCAGTAGTTTACAGGGTTTAGAAGTATGCAATGGAGGATGGTTTTAGAGGATGGCTTTGGAGGAATAGACTACATGCATTTTGGTGGCAATAGAACTGTTTAATGTCTTGATTATGGTGGTGGTAGGCAGATGACTTTTTTAAAAGTAACGGGATAAGGATGATATCTTACTCTGTTTTCTGCTGCTATAATCGGGTAATTTATACAAAACAGAAGTGTAATTGGCTTATGGTTCTGGAGGCTAGGTAGTCCCGGAGCATGGCCCTGATATCTGATGAGGTCCTCTGTGCTACATCATAACCTGGCAGAAGAGCAAGTGAGCACGTGTGAGACAGAGACAGAGAACACAATAGGGAGGCTACATTCTTAGACAAATTTTTAATCTATATATGACCAGGTGGAGGATTTTCCAAATCTTTTCTGCTTCTATTTCAATTACAAATTCTGGCCCTAAGTTATCTGTTTCCTCTTTCACTTCACTTAACCAGTTAAAAGTGGCCATTCAGCTACTTCAATATTTTGATACTTAGAGATTTCTTTCACCACATATCCTAGTTCTGCCTTACATTCTGCCTTCCATTAAGCACTTGGACATGGGCACAATTCAGTCAAGTTTGCTGGTGCTTTATAGCAAAGATGTCCTTTACTCCAGTTTCTAATATCTTGTTCCACAATTTCATCTGAGACTTCATCACACTGGCCCTTATAATCCATATTTTTTCCTTTATTCAAAAAATTTTTTAAATTATTAGATTCAAAGCTTTATTTTTTTTAAATTTATTTAATTTTGAGCGATTGAACACAAATGGAGTACAGCTATTGTTTCTCTGGTTGTACAGAAAGTAGAGTCACACCATCTGTGCGCTCATGAATGTACACAGGGCAATGGTATCTGTCACAATTTCTGTTATTATTTTTACCC
>JAJEJO010048593.1:180237-325017 GCA_020662805.1 Glaucomys volans | reverse complement strand
ATATATATGTATATGTATACATATACATATATATATGTATATGTATACATATACATATATATATATTTTCAAAACACCATAAAGAAAAAGAGAATTATAAAAAATATTCTAGTTACCCATAAGAGAGAAAGAAAAAGAAAACAAAAGAATAGCAAACAGAAAAACAGAAAAGAAAAGGAAAAATATCAGACTTAAGTCCTCATTTGCCTATAATTAAATTAAATGTGAATGGTCTCAAAAGATTAGCAAACTAGATTTAAAAACCGAAATCTATATTGTCTTCAAGAAAATCATGTTGATATTTGTCAATGAAAACTAAAAGAATGGAATAATATATACCTTGTAAGCATTAATCAGAAAAAATCAGTAATTTAGAATAAAGTAGACTTCACGGCCAACAAAACAGTGCGGGAGGGACTGGGGTTGTAGCTCAGTGGTAGAGCACTTGCCTACCATGTGTGATTCACTTTCTTTGATCCTCAGAACCGCATAAAAATAAATTAAGTAAAGGTATTGTGTCCATCTACAACTAAAAATTGGAAAAAACAGTGAGGGACAGAGAGTGATGTTACACAATAATAATAAAAGGGCCAATTGACCAAAAGACATCACAATCTTAAGTGTGTATGCAAAGAAAAAAAAGAGATGCAAGATGTATAATGCAAAAACTGATAGAGCTGAAAGGGGAATTAGATACACAATTATAATTGAAGGATTCAGCATCCTTCTCCCAACAAATATTTTGACATTTAAAAAACACTAAGCATACAGTTAACATATCCTGGAGAAATGCAGAGAAATTAAAACTTATATCCACAAAAATCCTGTACATAATTGTTTATACCAGTTTTATGTGTAATAACCAAAGAAAAGTAGAAATAACACTGTTGTCCAATATGTGAATGGTTAAGCAAACTGTGGTACATCAATAGCATAAGATACCCTACGGTAATGAAAAGTAATGAACTATTGTTACATGCAACAGCTTGGATACATCACAGGGGCATTGCATTGAGTTAAAGAGAGAAGGAGAAGGAGAATAAAGGAAGGAGTAGGAGTGAGGTTGGATGGTAAGGGGGAGAAGAGTCTTAAAAGATAACATACCATATGGTTTCATTTATTTAACATTCTCAAAATGACAAGACTGTAGATGGAATACAGATTTGTGGGGATAAAGAATTTGTGGGTAGAGGAGATTGGTATAATCATAATAGTGTAAACCAGGAAAATTCTTGTAGCAATTAAATAGTTTTCTATCTTGATTTGGTTGTTCTTATAGGAATCTATACCCATAGTAAAATAATGCAAAATTATACACATGCTTTTTAGCAATGTTAACTTTTTGATTGATATTGTATTTTAATCATGGAAGGTGTATACATTATGGAAAATTGAATGAAAGTACATGGGTCCTCTTTGTACCATCTTTGCAATGTCCTTTTAATCTGTAATTTCCTTTGTTAGACATTTAAAAAAATCTCCATACACACTAGCAGTCATTCCCGAGCTGGTAACTACCCTTCCTCCCAGACTGTCAACCACGGTTATACTTTTTGCCTCCACAGACTATTTGGGATATTTCATATGAAGGGAATCATAAAATATGAGGTCTTTTGTGATTAGCATTTTTCATACAGTATAATGTTTTTAAGATATGTACATGTTGAATTAGTTCATTCCTTTTTATTGCCAAATATTATACCATTGTAGAAAAATATTCCATTTTCCCCACTCATCAGTTGATAGACGTTTTTGATTATGTACAGTTTTTGAATATTATGACTAATTCTGGTACAAACTTTTATGTACAAGTTTTGTGTGGTTATAACTTTTCAGTTATCTTAGGTCACTAGGTTAGGTGGGTCATATGGTAACTCTGTGTTTAATATTTTGAGGGATTGCCACATCATTTTTCAAGTGGCTGAACCATATTCCATTTCCAGCAGTAATGTCTAAATTTTCCTGTTTCTCTATGTCCTTGCCAATAGATGTTAATTTTTGTCCTTTTTATTATAGGTACCTAGGGGATGTGAAGTAATATATAGTTGTGATTCGGATTTGCATTTACTTAATGCCTAATGATGCTTAGCATATTTTTATGTGCTTCATTGGCCTTTTGTATAATTTTTTTAGAAAAACGTCTCCTCAAGTTTTTCCCCATTTTTAAAATGGGTTAGTTTTCTTTTTGTTGTTGATTTGTAATAATTCATCATGTATTCTCAATATAAGCCCCTTATCAGGGATATGACTTGCTAATTATTTTTGCCATACTGTGAATTGTTGATGGTGATTTCTTGACAGTATCATTTGGTATATTTAGACTATTCATAGTTAAATTAATATCTGCCATGCTTTCAAGTCTTTTGTATTTGTTCTTGTTCTTCGTTTCTGTTTTGTTGTTGTTATTGATGATGATGTGTTTCTTCAGGTATTTTGTTTTTATTTAAAATTGACTGCAGGATAAAGTTAACCTGGCCTAGCATGCAAGCCACTTTGTCTTCTGATCCCATTACAACCTTTTGAACTTTTTTCATTTAACACAAAAATACAATTTTAACAGCTTTTTACTATTAATTCAATTTTCCTTCACTTTTGCTATCTACCTGTCATGCTCTCTTTATAGACCACCCTTTGGTACCACATAGAAAATATACCATTTCATTTTATCTCTTTATTTAAGCAATAACTAATATTGAAGGAATTGCCTGCCATATATTTAATGTGTGCTTGTTCTTAATAATAGCAGCCATATACTGAGTTTCCTACATGCCAGACACTGTGACTAATACTTTACATGCATTATATAATTTTATTCTCCAAGAATCAAATAAAAATTAAGATAAATGATGACTGAGAGAAGTGAGCAGACCCATAGAAAGTGTTACAACTGGACCTGAAACCTAAGCCCATTTTCTTAAAAATAATACTTCACTGTTTTGAGTGTTTACCATATGCCTGTTTGCAATTTATTCTTCAGAACAACCTAATGAGGTAATTAATAGTTTAAATATTAGACAAGTGAAACAACTCTGGCCCTTTTTAGTCTTTCCAGTCTCACCTAAGGCATAAAAAAGTTGGTAAGTAACTGTGAAGGTTATAGCCTAGGAGAAAAGGCCAACTAAAAGACTAACACCTAATCATAGGATTATAGAATGTTTCCCTTCCACCCACACCTAACATAATTTATAGCAGTTAACATTCACAGAATGCATACTATTTTTTATGCCAGAATCTGTGCTAAAAGCTACAAGTGTATGATCTCAGTGTAAATCTTTACAAGTATTAAGCAAAGTAGATAGTATTAACAACCATTTTACAGAAGAGAAGACTGAGGCTTGTGAAATGACCTAAGGGCATACACAATTATCTGGAGGAATTGGGATTCTAACTCAGGTCTGTCACATACCAAAAGCCTGTGCTCACTCTATTATACATATCATAGAAAGAGAGTGACAAAATTAGATTATTTCAAAGCTACTCACTCCAGAATTGTTTTATTTTTGTAAACATTTTAAATTCATTTGGAGGAATAAGAGACCCAGAATTGCTAAAGCAATCCTTAGCAAGAAGAGCGAAGCAGGGGGTATCACAATACCAGACCTTCAACTATACTACAGAGCAATAGTAATGAAAACAGCATGGTATTGGCACCAAAATAGACAGGTAGATCAATGGTACAGAATAGAGGACACAGAGACAAACCCACATAAAAACAGGTATCTCATACTTGACAAAGGAGCCAAAAAATATACAGTGGAGAAAAGACAGCCTGTTCAACAAATGGTGCTGGGAAAACTGGAAATCCATTTGCAGCAAAATGAAACTAAACCCATATCTCTCACCCTGTACATAACTCAACTCAAAGTGGATCAAGGACCTAGAAATTAGACAAGAGACCATATACCTAACAGAAGAGAAAATAGGTCCAAATCTTCATCATGTTGGCCTAGGACCAGATTTCCTTAACATGACTCCCAAAGCACAAGAAATAAAAGCAGGAATCAATGATTGGGATAGAGTCAAACTAAAAAGCTTTTTCTCAGCAAAGGAAACAATCAGCAATGTGAAGAGAGAGCCTTCAGAGTGGGAGAAAATCTTTGCCACACACACTTCAGATAGAGCACTAATCTCCAGAATCTAAAAAGTACTCAAAAATCTTTACACCAAGAACGCTAATAACCCAATCAATAAATGGGCCAAGGAAATGAACAGACACTTTACAGAGGAAGACCTACAAGCAATCAACAGATTTATGAAAAAATGTTCAACATCCCTTGTTATAAGAGAAATGCAAATCAAAACCACCTTAAGATTTCATCTTACCCCAATTAGAATGTCTTTTATTAAGAATACAGGCAACAACAGGTGTTGGCGAGGATGTGGGGAAAAGGGTACACTCATCCATTGCTGGTGGGAGTGCAAGTTGGTGCAGCAACTCTGGAAAGCAGTGTGGAGAATCCTTAGAAAATTTGGAATGGATCCACCATTTGACCCTGCTATCCCACTCCTTGGCCTATACCCAAAGGACTTAAAATCAGATTACTACAGTGATGCAGCCACATCAATGTTCATAGCTGCTCAATTCACAATAACTAGATTGTGGAACCAACCTAGATGCCCTTCAGTAGATGAATGGCTAAAGAAACTCTGGTATATATACACAATGGAGTATTATTCAGCCATAAAGAAGAATAAAATTATGGCATTTGTAGATAAATGGATGATGTTGGAGACGGTTATGCTAAGTGAGATCAGCCAATCCCAAAAATCCAAAGGCCAAATGGTCTCTCTGATAAATGAATGATGATGCATAATGGGGGGGGGCAAGAATGGAGGAAGGATAGATAGCATAGAGGGAAGGGAGGGGTGGGGTCAGGGTGGGGGAGTAAGAATAATAACAGAATGTGTGACAGATACCATTGCCCTGTGTATGTGTATGAATGCACAGATGGTGCGACTCTACTTTGTGTACAACCAGAGAAACAATAGCTGTACTCCATTTGTGCTCAATGAATCATTAAGCAAATAAAAAAAAGAACTTAAAAAAATAAAATAAAGTATAATGTGCATATAAAGAAGCACACGGGTAATAAAGTGAATCATCACAAACTGAATACATCCATTTATTGATAAACAGAATGTTATCTCTCCCCCATCCTCCTCAGAAGGTCTCCTGTATCCCATTCCAGGCATTACTACTAACCATGGATAAATACTATTCAACTCTGATCAGCACATATGAATTTAGTCCATTAGTGAACTCTCTGTAAAGAATGAAATGTGTACTCTTTTATGTCTTACAGCTTTTGATCAAGATTTTATTTTGAGACCTATAATTTGCTGTATGCAGGTATAGTTCCTTCCTTTACAAAGTAAATCTAATATCAAATACAATCATGATATGACTATATCACAATATATGCATCCATTCTACTGCTGATAAATATTTAGTAGTTTGGAGATATTACAAATACTGCTATGAATATTCTTGTATGTTTTTGGTGAATGTGATTATAATTTTTCCTTGAGTAATCTTCATTGGATAATTAGAACTTTTGACAGGGCAGAGAGGGAGAGAGGTAGGGAAAATAGGCAGAAGGCTTCTGCACAAGATTAAGCATAAAATGTTGAGGGGAAAGATGAGAGTGGCTATGGTAGGACTGGACAGGAATTGGTGAAGAAGGAGATAAAAGTGTTTGGATATATAGATCAACTGGTTCTAAGGAATAAAAGGAATAGGGAAGTCAAAGATGATATTAAAAACTTTAATCCATGGAAAGAGGAAAGAAATTTCAGCAGAATTTGGAGTAGGAGTAAAAAAGCAAGAGGATAGTGGGGATAAAGGGAAAAAAACAGAAGAGAATGGAAAGTGTTGATTAAGATGCAGTTGGCTAAGATTAGATCTGGGGAATCATCCCCAATGTGAACAGGGACCAAGGAAATGGCTGTGTGAAACAAAGAAGTCATGACCTGAGAGGTGGAGGGATAGGGTCCTGTTATAACAGCCTGGAAAGGAGAGAATTGGGTAAAATGTATGTGGCAGGGATGAGTGTGCACTGTTAGATTCAGGACAGACTAAAGGGGAACAGATCTGAGAAAGGGCCCTTTAATTTGGCAGCCGGGAAGCTTTCATAAGAGCAGTTTCCATAGAGTTCTGGTAGCCTTTCAGAGTTCTGAAAGGAGCAAGTGGTGAGAAAGTGCCTATGGGGGCTACAAAGACTCATTTAAGAGGGGTGGCAATGAATGAATTGATTAAAGAACAGAGTGTCAATAGACAAATGGAAAGAGGGAATGAATGGTATGTGTGGTGCCTGAACCAGTTAAGGTAACACACAGACAGGGATCTCTGGTAAAATATAATGAGCTGGGCCATGAGGATAGAGAAGGAGCTGATTCATTCAACAAATATTTACTCAACATTTCTTATTAGATATGCACTACAATAGAACTGGAGACACAGAGATTAATAAAAGTAGTCTCTACCCTCAAGTTACTTGGGGTATAGTGAGAAAACACTTGATTACAGTATAGTGTAATAGGTACCAAGCTGGGGCAGAGGATGCAATAGAACTCTACATAATTTCTATATATGTTTGACTAGAAAGGATGTTTGGAGGTGCAGACATTTATGCTGACACTTGAAAGTGCCAGAGAAAAAAAGATGAGGATATGGTATTCTAAGAGGAGGTAGGACCTTGTACAAAAATATAGAATTTTGAGAAGGCCCTTCATAATTATGGAAGTTTGATGATATCAGTATGGATGAAGGGGAATGTTCCAGAGAGTTATGACAATAAGAATGTAATCAGGAGCTAGATTTTGGGAAACTTAGAGTTCAGCCATTTCATGTGTTTGTACTTAGACTGCGTAGGCATTTGTGGGCTACTGAGTTGCCTACACGTTATTTTTAAATTTTTTGAACTTTATTAAAATTTAATTCATAATAATACAATTCACTCATTTAAAGCATATAGTTTATGGTTTTTAATATATTTGCTGATATGTGCAACTAACACCACAGTTAATTTCGGAGCTTTTTATCACTTAAAAAAGGAACTTTATACACTTTAGATATCATCCTCTTGCCCCCAATCCCCCCACACACTTCGAGCCCTAAGCAACAACCAATATATTTCCCACATATATAGATTTCCATATTCAGAACGTTCCTATGAATACAATCATATAATATGCAGTCTTTTGTGACTGACTTCTTTCACATGGCATGATAGTTTCAATATTCATCTGTGTTGTTGCATGTATGATTGTTTCATTCCTTTTTAAAGTTGAATAATATTCCACTGTATGGCTGTAACATTTTTATTTATTTATTCATAAGCTAATGGACATTTGGACTGTTTCCAAATTTGGCTCTTAAGAATAATGTATATTCTGTTGTTGTTGAGTAGATTGTCATATAGAAGTTTGTTAGGGCTGATTGGTTTATAAAGTTGTTCAAGTCTTCTCTTTTCTTACTGATCTTCTGTTTTAAGTTGCTTGTCCATGATTCAACATGGGGTGTTGAAGTCTCCAAATATTATGGTTTTTTTAAATTTTTATTTTTTAAAATTTATTTATTAATTTTTAAAAAGTTTTTACAGATTGCATTTTGATTCATTGTACACAAATGGAATACAACTTTTCATTTCCATGGTTGTGCATGATGTAGATTCATACCATTCATGTAATCATACATGTACATAGGGTAATGATGTCTGTCTCTTTCCACCATAAAGAAGAATAATACTATGGCATTTGCAAATAAATGGATGGAACTGGAGAATATTATGCTAAGTGAAATAAGCCAATCCCACAAAAACAAAGACCAAATGTTTTCCCTGATAAGTGGATGATGATATATAATCGGGTTGGGGGAGTGGGAGTGAGGGAAGGATGGAGGAACTTTAGTTTATGAAGATGGAAATGAGAGGGGGAGGGGGAAGGGGTATGAAAAATGGTGGAAGGAAAGTATTATTGTTTAGTTGTCTATTTCTCCCTTTATTTCTGTCAAGTCCTGCTTCATTTATTTTGGAGCTCTTTCTTTGGGATATCATGAAGAAAGTGAAAAAACAACCCATAGAATGGGAGAAAATATTTTCAAACTGAATATTTGATGACAGGCATATAGAAAGAACTCATAACTCAATAGGAAGACAGATAACACAATTAAAAATGGGCAAAGAATCTGAATACACATTTCTACAAGAAAGACATACAAAGAGCCAATAAACACATGAAGAGATGTTCCACATTATTAGTCATTAGGGAAAATGCAAAACAAAACCATAATAAAATACCACTGCATACCTGCTAGGAAGGCTAGAATCAAAAAGTTAAAAATAGCAAGTGTTGACAAGGAGATGGAGAAATTGGAACCCTCATGCACTGCTGGCAGGAATGTAACATTGGTGTTACCATTTTGGAAATCAATCCAGCAGGTCCTCAAATGATTAAACATAGATTTACCACATGTACCCACAAAAATTTCTACATGAATGTTTTAGCAACATTGTTTATAAGAACCAAAGGTGTAAGTGCCTCAAATGCCCATTAGTTGATGGAGATAGCGGTTAAATATTTATCAGCACACCAGTGCATGTGAGCCATTAACGTGGAGGTGGTAATTAAACCATTTGAATGGATCTGATCACCCAGGTAGGGTACAAAGTGGGATAAGAAGAGGGTCCAGAAATTGGACTAGGTAAAGAAGCTTCAAAACTTCAAATAAGAATTTTCAGTGCCCTCATATCAGTAAAAATATTTAAAGGGCATATACTCAAAGGACTTAAAATCAGCATACTATAGTGATATGACCACATCAATTTTTCAACCAGCTCAATTCACAATAGCTAATATATGGAACCAACCTAGATGCTGTTCAACAGATGAATGGATAAAGAAAATGTGGTACTTATGCACAATGGAATATTACTGAGCTATAAAGAAGAATGAAATTATGGCATTTGCCAGGAAATGGATAGAACTGGAGACTATCATGCTAAATGAAATGAGACAATCCCAAAAACCAAAGGTTGAATGTTCTCTGATATGCGGATGCTAACACACAATAAGGGGCTGGGAGGAAAGAATAGAAGTTCATTGGATTAGACAAAGGGGAAGGAAGAGAATGGAGAGGAGAAGGGAACAGGAAAAAATGAATCAGACATAACTTTTCTATGTTCATATGTGAATACATGACCAGTGTAACTCCACATCATGCACAGCCACAAGAATGAGAAATCATACTACATGTAAATATAATATGTCAAAATACGTTCTACTTTCATATATATCTGAAATGAACAAATAAAGAAGAAAATTGAAAAAAGTCAAAAAAATGAAAGAAAGTTAGGCTTTTCCCACTTTATATCTAAGGCATCTAGTCAGGAAGTGAAAGTGTTAGCAAATTAGCTTCATCTGTCTCGCAAAGAACAGTCAGAGAGTGAGAAATGAGCAAGTTGCCTGGGTAGAAAATTCCCACCCCAAAATTCAAGTCTTGTTAAGCTAAGCTACAGAAGGACAGGAATGCTTGCATTGTCTCATTGAGTGGTGGCTGGGCAGTGGGTTGTGACTAGAAGGAATCTTCACATATGCAAACCAGCTAGCCATAAGACTCCTTTACTCACATATTTGTGCATCTCCATGAACACTTAATGAAAACTTCCTAGGTTCCAGGCTTAGGCTAGAAACTCTGAACACAGAATGAGTTGGTAATACAGCAATAGTAAGCATTGGAGAGAAATATTAAGGGGAGGTAGGACTTTGTAAGTTTAGCTAAAAATACCTGTGTGGAAAGAAGAGGGAGATAACTATTTTCTAAATAATGTGTAGCAGAAATAGGAATAATAAAGCTTTACACTTAAATAATTCTTACTCTAGGCCAAACACCATTCTAAGAGCTTTATGTGTACTACCTGATTTAATCCTCAAGACAACCCACGAAATATGTACAATTATTCCAATTTTACAGATGAGGAAACTGAGACTACATTACATCATAGGTAAGGTAAGTGGCAGAAGAGGCATGACAAACCTAGGCAGTCTGGTTCCAGAGACTCCCCACCTACCTCATGGAGTGTGCAAGGTATTATCATGAGGGTTGTGAAGACAGAGGCCCAAACTAGAGCACACAGACTATGAAGTCATGAGATAGAATAGTTGGATAGAAAAGGAGGGAGTCAACTTCAAAGGATTTTCGAGTCTAGAGACATTTGCATTATGTATTCTAAACCAAACCCAGCAAGCCCAGCATTGAATCCTGAATCTGCCATTGATCATTTATGTGACATGATACAAAGTCACTACTGACGTCTCTTTCCTTGTCTTTCAGCTGAGTATAACAGGGGCAATTATGTAAGGTTGCTGTAAGGATTAAATGAATAAAAGGATATAAATTGTCCAGCACAGAGTAGGGCACCTTAAATGGAAACTGTGATTATTGTTACTTTATTACTTTAGAGTTCTCAGCACTTAGCCTTCAGGACAATTATTTTAGTGTGCTTAGGTATTCCTCAAAGGCCCATCTAAGTGGAATTCCTGGTGAAAACACAGTCACTGTTTTGAGTCATTTCCTCTTCTGGTGGCATGTGGCTTAGCCTACTGGAGATTTTATAGCCTTGAGTTGCTGGGGCCTTTCCAATTGGCAAGTATGACCAAAGGCTGGCGTGGGTTATGGAAGCTGCTCCATATAATGCATCCACCATTCCTAGGTGGGTAAGGAACTCTTTGAGGTGCTAGCATTGGAGTGGGCTCAGCTAGAAAGGAAGGAAGCTTTATCTCAACTCCTCTTCTTGATGTTGGGCCATATGTCACTGGTAGTCTGGAGAAGATGCATTGTCCAGTTCCTTTCATCCACACCAATCCAGTTCTGGACAGAGAGCAGTGAATAACTGTCAGAATACTCGTGTCAGACACTCTGCTGGCACTGCGACCTTTCCTATTTTTCTAGTACATCCTCTTTCCTCTTAGATGAAATGGCACATCTCACCCTTTTCATTGTTTGGATCTGCTAAGGAAACTCTTAACCTGCCTGATACCTTCCTGGAAATGTAATTGTTAGAAGCATATAATGAGTAGGATTAGCTGCCATTCTCAAGAATCTTGAAACTGTAAATCCTAGTAGACATGACCCAAAAAGCAGGAGAAGGGGAGGAGCAAAACCTTTTACTTTTCACATGTCTGCAAATGTCCTAATGTACACCTATCACCCAAAATAGAACACTGAAGAGTTTTCAGGTTCCAAATATCTGCCTCAGGATCTGGGGCATTTCTTAAAGGCGACCTGCAAGGGAAGTAGAGTGGATCCCTTAACCTGGGAGTCTGTCTGCAGTTTGTGAAGGGGTCCTCTCCTGACTCTTTAGAAAAGGATAGGGGAGACACACTATCTTCTGCTCAGTCTATAATGGCTGCCTCACCCATCAGGTACATGGGCACATGTGACCTCAGATTTCAGCATATTCTCTTTTCTTGAAGTGGTCCTGGAGCATGTAATCCAGACTGGGATAAGGCACATCACACCATGTTGTTTCACTTTCAGTACAATGGCTTGACAACTTTGTTGGATTCAGCTCTTTCCCATGATCCCCTAGAGAACAGTAGGCTCCCAGAAGCACATAGCCAACCTGATAAACACCCTTAGAGTTGATATCAGAACAGGAAGAGACGGTGAGAATTAATGGGAGCTGCTTGGTCAAAGCATTTCTTAGGCCCAATGGAGAGTATGATGGAAGAATCTGAGAAATTCTTAGCTCTTCTCCTTGTCTCACACCTCATAGCAATCCCTCTCTCACAACTGGGTGTACTTTCAAAATATATTCAATATTCAACCACTTTTTCACCATTTTCACCACTACCACTTTGTTCTAAGCCACCATACACTCACTATGGGTCCTTACTCATCCTCCTGTTTTCACCATTGCCCCTGTATAGTCTATTTTAACCACAGTGTCCAGAGGAATACTTTCAATTCTCAAGTTCATATCACATCACTTATCTGCTTGAAACCCTACAATGACTTTCTCTTTCATTCAGAGCAAGAATCAAAGAGTTTACACTGACTTACACATCTCCACATGGGTTTTCCCCTCCTTAGCTCTACAATATCTTGTCTTACTACTTTCATTAAGGCTCAATCTGTGCCAACCACACTGGTCTCTTGCCTAGTCCTTGGCTATACCAGGCATGTCTCTGTTATAGGGCCTTTGCAATAGCTATTCCCTTTGCCTGGAAAAATTCTTCCCCAAGCACTCAAATGATTCACCTCCTTATCTCCTTAAGCTCTTAATGAAAATTATGCACTTTTTCAGTGAGATCTTCTCTGAATAGTCATTTTAAAATTGGAGCTACCCATATATCTTAGGCCTCATTTCTGTTCAATTTTTTATAGTACTCATCAACTTCTGATATACTATACTTATTTCATTAAGTTATATGTAGTCTGTGTCTTGCTCTATGATATAAGCTTCATGAAGGCAAGGATTTTGTCTTATTTAAAACCAATAGAGCCACGTGGTAGATGGGTGGGTCTGGAGACTATCATGCTAAGTGAAATAAACCATTCCCCCAAAACCAAAGGTCAAATGTTCTCTCTGATATGTGGATTCTAACTCACAATAAGGAGAGGGGAGGGGAAGAATCAAAGTTCAGTGGAGTAGATAAAGGGCAATAAAGGTAAGGGAGGGGTAAGAATAGGAAAAACAGTGGAATGAATCTGACATAACTTTCCCACGTACATATATGAATACATCATAGTGAATCTCACCATCATGTACATCCACAAGGATGGGATCCTAATTAGTATAAGATATGTTCCATGCTTGTCTAAATATATCAAAATAGATTCTACTGTCATATATAACTAAAAAGAACAAATAAAGATTTTCCTGAACAAAACCCAATAGATATTGGCCTAACAGTAATTTTTCAATAAGTATGTATGAAATGAATTGTCTTTAAAAATGCTCATGGCTCAGAAAATGTTCCTTTCCCTTCCTTATCTCAGTTTCCTCCATTGATAGCATAATGAGGATGGACTGGATGATCTCTTAGGACTCTTATATCTCTTGGACTAAATTTAGAGATTCTGGTTAAAAATATAGTCTCTGGAGCCAGATTTCTTGGGTTCATCTATCTGGTACCTTGAGACAGGCTACTTCACCTCTGTACGTTTCTTGATTTTCTTGTGTGAAAAATGAAAATGATAAAAATAGACCCTGTCTCAAAGGGTTGCTCTGGAGATTAAATAAGATCATCCTTATATAAGCACTTTAACACAGTGCATGGCATTCAATAAACATTAACTGTTGCTTTTAGGGTGATCATTAGCAAATAGCTGCATTATCAGCTTTTCTTAGGATCAAAACCAGCTTCAGTTGCTGATGGTATGAAAAAAAAGCAAAACAACCTCCATAACAACAAACTCACCTGAGGTTCATATGCAGCTCATATGCGACTCATATGCATACAGCTGGCCTTTCTCCCTTCCCCCACCCCATTACTAAGACAGAAGAACAGCTTGTTCTCTTGTAACCTGATGTCCCTGGATAAGAGGGAGGGGGAGAGAGGCAACGTGTGATTGCCATGGCCACCCGCTGCATCTCAGATTCCACAGAGAAGCAGGGCAAGGGGGCTTATTCACAGTCACCCACTAACTTGGCATGAGTGGTTTCAAGCAGAGTGTGTAGAATACGTGTTGTCCCAGTGGCAGGGGCACATCACAGATGTTCTGCTAGATGAGCAAATGATGATGTTCAAAGCCATCATCAGCAGACATGATTCAGACAGCTGGCTAGGTCTTTGGGGCCGGAGATGCGTAAGGCTTGCTGGAGTAAGGCAGTCTGTGGAGCAGTTACCAGAATGGAAACTAGAAAAGGTAACCAATGAATAAGCCTAATAAAATGATCAGCATATTAATAGTAGCTTATACTTCCTGTGTATTCGTTGAGTAGCAGGTGGTTTATAAATGCTTTCATTTAATTTTCCAATAAACTCCACAGTTCTCAACTTTAGATATACATTGGAGAACTTGAAAAAAATTATTGGTGCCCAGGCTCCAGTACACAGATTAAATCAGAATTGCTGTTAAAATTGCTCTTTTTAAACCTTCCCAGATAATTATAATGTAGAGCTAGAGTTGAGGACTACATTACGAAGTGTGTGTGTGTGTGTGTGTGTGTGTGTGTGTGTGTGTTTGTATTCCCACACTTTGCAGATGAGAAAAATGAAGTTCAAAAAATTTTCTTCTGATTATCCAGATAAGAATCAGCACTAGAGGGGTTGGGGTGGTGGCTCAGTGGTAGAGTGCTTGCCTGGCATGTGTGAAGCACTGGGTTCAATTCTCAACATGATATGTAAATAAATAAATAAAATTAAGATCCATTGACAACTAAAAATGTATTAATAAAAATAATTAGCACTAGACAATACTGTCTCATGTTCAGTACTATACACTGTAGGTCACAAAAAGAAGGCTTGAACTTGGTATGTGGGAGCAGAACCCAATTTTTTGAGAACTTTGTGATGGGGCCACTTATAATTTGAGTTGGATACCTTGCACCGTGTGAGCATCCTGGGGTCAAGTCTGGATGCCATAGTCCAGAGACAAGTAAAGTAACACCATGGACAACTGTTGTGTTTTAGGGAACTTCCTGCCTCGGTCAAGATAGTCTCAGAATTGACCAAATCATTCACTAGCAATAACTATCACAAATTCATTAAGCTGCTAGTCACCCTCCCAAACTTTCTCTGCTCACCAGATCCAGGCTTCATGCAGCAGCAGCAGCAGCAGCAACAGCAACAGAAGCAGCAGAAGCAGAGATATAGGTCATTATTTCTTTAACCATGATATGTGTACTGCTGTAGATGCATGTGATGATTTAGGAGTTAAACAGATGAGCATTTTTAACTTCAACATTATGTATTTATCTTGATGTGTATTAGAAATCTATCTCTCTAACACACACAGCCCCTGATTTCACAAATATTATTAAACAAGGCTAAATTGATTTAAAATATTGAAAAGAGACTAGAGTTAAAGAAACATATTAAGTAATTAATCATAATAGAGGTGATTTGCACAAGAATATGGCTTCAGAATTCAGATGAAATAGATGAATGGCAGAAGAAACACTCTCCAGAGTCATTCATTTGTTAACTCAATCATTTATTCATTTGACAAGCATTTACCAGATGGCGATTATTTGCCAGGTAGCATGTTAGACACAATAAAGTGATGAATAAAGAACAAGAAATGTTTCCTGCCTTCAAGGATCTCACAGAAAAGAAAATATACAATGGCTGTTCCAGATAAATAAGCACAGGGTGTATCAGGAGGCAGGTTATGGAGACAGTGAGTGGGGATTTGGAAAGATTTCCAAGAAGTGACTTAGCCATGTACATGTGAGAGGGAGGAGGGGAAGATGTCAAACTAAGGTTGGTAGGTATAAAGCATGGAATTGAGAAGCATCAGAGTGTGTATGTGTAATGGTTGGTTTGGGGGAGGGATAAGAGAGGAAGAATACAATTACTAGAATAAAAAAAATAAGGCAAGGAGTTGAGAAGAGAAAAGTCTGGAAAGATCTTCTAGGACTGGATTATTATACTCTAAAAAGAGGGTTTGAGTTTTACTCTTTGCACAGTCTGGCTTTGTATTTGGGTTAAAGTGTCAAAGTTCAGGGGCTGGGGATATAGCTCAGTTGGTAGAGTGCCTGCCTTGCAAGCACAAGGCCCTGGGTTCAATCCTTAGCACTGCAAAAAAAAAAAAAAAAGTGTCAAAGTTCATATTCTAGCTCTACTTTTTTTTTTAACTGTGTATCAGTGGGCAAGTTCTCTAACCTTTCTGAGCTTCAGTTTTCTCATCTGTTAAGTAGGAAAATTAAGTCAGTTTTTCTTAACATTAATTATAGGGGTTAAAGGACATCTCATTCATAAATTTCTTTTCACAATGCTTGGCACACAAAGTAAGTCCTACTTCTTCTCTGCTCTTTCCTGGCAGAGGAAAAGAACATATCCTTTGTGATTTTCCTCTTTGGAGATGTCAGCAGAATGTGTTTATCATATGAGACAGTCTGTATTACTCTCTCATTTCATCTCCATATTCAACAAACTATTAAAGAACATCTGCCATGTAGCAGACCTTTTACCTATTTTATTTCACTTAATTTGCACAAGAGCCCTGATGACAGGATGGCTGCTACAGTCTCCTGATTTCAACTAGAGCTGTGATACTTTGGTTCCACACACTTAAGGTGCAATGGGCACCACATTTCTCTATTATTTCTTCATAGTTGAAAAAATGTCAAGAGCTGTTTTCCCAACTCTGGGGGAGAAAAAGGAACTGAAAACATGTAACCAATATGCTGGGAATTTGTTTCCATGATCTCTGCTAGCTTATGAGTCTGGGAAAATCATTGGTGTCTTCCTGAATTTATCTGCTTTGTCTTCTCATATTCTTTTATTATGATGATAAAATCACCATATAATATAAAATTTATCATCTTAACCATTTTTAAGTGTGCAGTTGAAAATTGTTAATTATATTTGCATTGTTGTGAAACATATCTCCATCCTTATTTTATTTTTGCTGAGAATTGAACCCAGAGGTGAACCCACTGAGCTACATCCCAAGGCCTTTTCATTTTTTATTTGAGGACAGAGTCTTGCTAAGTTGCTGAGGCTGGCCTCAAAATTGCGATCCTCCTGCCTTAGCTTTCCGAGTCACTGGGATGACAGGTATGTACCACTGTGATTAGCTCCATTCTTTATTTTTTAAATCCAGAGTAATATTATATCACTGTGTTCTGTGATAATTTTCTGGTGTGTTAATCTAAGATTCATTCACTTTTCTGCATTTCTGTTATGTTTCAAGGAAAGACTTTTAAGTAATAACATGAATAAAACACCAGTGACCATTCCTGTTAATTCATTAGTGAATAATCCAGTTAGCTGTAAGAATTAGAGACAATATGAAGTTTCTTAGATGTAAAGCAAGAACAATATTTCTTACAATGTTCTATGCAATTTGGAAGGTGGAAGACATCTTAGCTGACATAAAAGAATGGTCTTTTGGCCTCATAAGATGGCATACATAGACTTAGTTCAGTTCTCCTTGCTCCTTCCCACTAGGTTTTACAACTATAAATCCTAGAAATACATTCGTTTGTTGCTATGGGCCTTGACACTTCTGTCCCTATCCAGAGATATTTGGTGCCTAGCATGTCACCAAAGACTGCAAAGAGATTGCTTTTGCAAGTAACCTAGTCTGGAAGCTTCTTTGTGCCCATGGGCATGAGAATCACCCCTACCAAGAAAAGACACCAGGGTGCCTTGGAAAGGATTGGGGTGGGGGGATCATGAACAACACATGGTCCACTACAGGAAGCCTCCTTCTTCCCAGAGATTCCCTTTCCCCACCTAGAGGCAACACACAGTTTAGCCCCATGGAAGAACCTTCTGCCTCTACAAGCAGAATCAGCAAGTATCAGTGGGAGGCTCAGAGGCACCAGGTAGACCTAGCAGATTAAAGCACAGCAAAGGCCCTGGAAATTAAGCTGTTCCTGGAACCACAGCACATAAGAGTAGTCCAGGACCAGCGTGGTAACCCTAAACAAGTAGGCTGCCTAATGTGGAGGATTTACATAGGACTGGAGTTTCCTAACACAAAAGCATAAACATGGATTTTTGCAAAATATATTTAAAAATCACCTGTCATGCCAAGAACTAGGAAAATGACTTGAATGGAGAAAGACAACTAAATGACGCCAATATCAAGATGAATCATATGTTGCAATTATCTGACTAAGATTTTAAAGCAGTCATCATAAAAATATCTCAATGGCCCATTATGAACATGTAGTAACAAATTAAAAAGTAGAAAAATCTCAGCAAAGAAATACAAGTTATTAAAAAAGAACCAAATGCAAATTGAAAAATACATTAATGGAAAAAAAAGCCTCAAGGTAATTATGCTGAGTGCAAAAAGCTGATCCCCAAAGGTTATGCACTCTGTGACCACATTTATATGGAAGTTTTGAAATGAAAAAAGAGAAAACATTGAAACCAAGAATAGTTGGTATATTGTCAAGACTTAAAGTTTTGGTTCAGGAGAGGGAGGTGGATGTGGTTATAAAAGGGAAAAACGAGAGATCCTTGTGGGATGGAACTGTTCTATATCTTGAATGCAGTAGTGGATACACAAATCTATACATGTACTGAATTATACAGAACTAAATATAGGTGGGGAGAAACAAACATAAGCAATACTGGAAGCACCTCAATGAGATATTATCAGTGTCAATATCATCATGGTTATGATATTGTACAATTTCCCATTAGAGAAACTGAAGTGTCCACAGAACCCTACATTGTCATTCTGTCTTTTGGTGCTGGGAATTGAACCCAGGTCCTTGTCTTTGCTATGCAAGCACTCTGCCACTGAACTACACCCCCAGTGTCTTTACCATATTATTTATTACAACTTTATGTGAATTTATACTTATATCAAAGTAGGTTTAATTAAAAATTAAGGAGTTAAATGTATAGTTCAGTGACACAGCCTGTATTTAGCTTGTGAAGCCCTGGGTTCTCCCTGATAGCAAAATAAATAAATAAGGTAAAATATGTTTTAAGTGCTTAACTAAAATAAAATTGATTCTCTCATATGCTAAATAGAGAAAATGGCATTTTATTTTGAACTATGATGTTGTTTTGATTTATATAAATGTAGTTTTTTACATAAACTTGGAATTTGTAAGCTTTGTTAGCATAATTTTGAAAGTTACCTAAGTAATTTTGAGGTGCAGAACTTGAAGTGCTGCAAAATTTAGTGCAGCTTTAGAATCAGTACATTTGCTAGCTAAAACAATGTCAGCTTTTAAGTCCAATTATTAGCTTATCCAAATGGCTTATCAATTAATAGAAATAATCTGCTATGTGTATTTGCTTTTCATGTACGTCCATTTTTTAAAGTGTAATACAAATCTAAATGGATTGAATTAGGAAAAAATAAATTCTATATGAGTTCCCACTCAGTAGAGCTGGCCAAAGGCCTAGTATGAATTGTTTTGTGGAATCCTCTCGCCTCTGTTCAATTGTATTGGTATCCTAGGGTTTAGACAGTCTACAAAAAAAAGAGCAGACCCTTGGGTTATCAGGGTATGACAACTAAGATCTCATTGCTACTCTTCCAGGCCAGTGATTCACCCAAAAGTGAGCTCTATCATTCCCTGCACTCCCATTGTGTTGTGTTTTGCAGTGGATCCCTTCACGAAGGTTCTTAGGCTACAGTGCCTAGTGCCCAAATCTTCTCTCCCAGACTCTTTATTAACAGAGGCAAACTAGACACTTGTTGGTGCTAGTTCACTCTTTCCCCTGAAGGAAGTTGCACATCTTACAACACCCTCCATCTTGGCAGATCGGTTCCATCCCCATGAGGAGTTTAGATGAAACTTAAGTGTATGGCAGAATTGCCTGAGAGCTTTTTTTGGTTAAGTATGCTACAACCTAGGACCTGCTCCAAACCTCTCAATTCCTTGTTTTTGTTTATTAACCCATTTTACTGAAAATATAAAGAGCACAGTATTTTTGCACCAAGTCAGTAGCATATCATCCTACCAATGCACATAAAAATTTATTTGAAAGAAAATGTTGTATACATATAAAATAGAATATTATTCAGCCATAAAATGAAATTCTGCCATTTGCAGCAACATGAATGGCACTAGAGGTCATTATGGCAAGGAAAATAAGCCAGATACAGCAAAACAAATACCACTAAATGGTTGATCTCATAGAAGAATGAGGTGAATAATGATTATTAGAGATTGGGAAGGAGAGAGGGTGGGAGATGGAAAAAAGTTTAATGAGGGACACCAAAACTCTCTGGAAGAATTAGTTCTGGTTTTCAATGGCACAGGAGGTAACTATCAGTTAAAACAATCCATGATATATTTCAAAATTAGTATGAAGTTCCCAACACATAAAATGATTAATGTTTTAGAGATGGAAAGGCTTAATACCGTGAGGTGATTATTGCACATTGTATGCATGTATATAATTATCATAATGTACCACAAAACCATGTACAAATATTCTGTCCCCAAAAAATTATTTGAAAATTTAAAAGGTGGGTAGTGAACTCACTACCAGAGTAAGCTTGGAAAATATCATCCAGAGGATGCTAAACATTCCTTTTGACTATAGTTTATTTTTTCAGTGAATAATTTGTTGTCCAGTTAACAATCTAAGCTGAGCAACCAGGGACACAAGGATCCTGGAACAGAGAGATATGCTGAAAATGTCATAGAATAAAATGTTACATAACTGAAGAGGGATTAATTCAAAGACAGTGATCAAAATACTTAACAACCAGCCTAGCATGGGCAAGGGTCTAGAAATTTCTATTACAGTGGAATGTGAAGAGGTCTAGGAAAGTCCTAGGGGAGAGCTCAGAATAGGATGAAAGTAATTGAAGAGTTTGAGTAATTAGCTATTTACTGGTTGACATGAAAGTATTTCAATATTTTAACTATTAGAATGGCTGAAATATTGTGTATCAGCTTCATATAAACCCAGGATATAATTATCATTTCCTTACACTCCGCTGGAGCCACTTGGTTGAACACACTTTTTTATCATTACAAACAATCCCAAGAGGATTTCTGAAAAGCCATTTTCTATCCTGAGATTGAGGTAGAGTCTGCCTTTCATCTGGGAAAATTCAGCCTGTACAGGGTTGCTAGGTGCTGAGGACACTGAATATCTGTTAGCTATTAGATAAATTTGTTCATGGTAGTAGTAACTAGTAAAAGGAAATTCAGGAAAGGGAAATGCCCTGGAGGCCAAAGGAGGAGAGAATTCCAAAGTATTTGATTACAAGTATAATATATAATAGAAATGACCAAAAATATGGTACCTGAAACTTGGTCATTGGACTTCACAATTAGGAAGGAGGTCATTTTTTAACTTAAAAGGGAGGAGGAGGGAATGAGAGGAAATGTGGAAACCAGATTTCAGGTCATTGAAGATTGAAATGGAAATGGTGTGTGTGTGTGTGTGTGTGTGTGTGTGTGTGTGTGTAAATGAATCTTTTTAAGTTTGACTATGAAAGGAAGAAGGAAGGGGGGGAAAGGGAGGAAATGGAAGAAAGAAGTAAGTATACTCGATTATTTTAGCACATTCATAGGATGAATAAGAGGAATGAGAGAGCTTAAAGATGTTACAGAAACGATAATTGGTGGTGAAGGATTCCAGCAGACAGGAGAAGAGATGTCTTATCCTTGAGGGTAGAGGGAAAGGATGGGTGGCAATGAAGGTGTGTATACCAGCTAGTAGGTGGCAAGCTAAGAGAACCTTCATTTTCAATTTTGGAAGATATTTAAATTTGTGAAATGTAAATATACAGAAAGGCTCATAGAACATTATGTATATAGCTCAATGAAGGATTACAAACTGAATACACATATGTAACCATTACTCAGGGTAAGAAATAAAACAATGTCAGCACCCAGGAAGGGCCCCGTACCTGTGTCTTTTCCACCTCTTCCTACTGCTATGATGTGACTTTTGCAGTAACCATTTCCTAGCATTTCTTTATGTCTTTACCATCTAGGGATGCATCTCTAAATACTACAGTTAAATTTTATCTGTTTTGAAATTTATATAATTGCAACAGTATATTGTATCTTCTTTTATACCTGACTTATTTTGTGCAAGATTTTGGGGTTTATCTATGTTGTTTCATGTACTATAATCATTCTTTATTTTCACTGTTCTTTCATAGTTTATTGTGGGAATACAGAAAAATATATCAGTCCACATTGAAGAATAGTTGAATTGTGTCTAGGTATATGTGTACACACATTTTTGTTCTGTTTGTTACCCAGGATATACTTGTTGGGTAATAGTATGAGTTTATCTTCAAATTGAATCAATAGTGCCAAATTCTTACAAAGTGCTTGTATCAATTTACACTTCCACCAATAGTGTAAAAAGGTTATTGTTGATCCATATTCTCTCCTATATTTGCCATTTGTCATATTTTAAATTTGAGACATAGAGATGGGTGACTTATATTTATTGATTATTTGGATATCCTATTTTATGAAGTAACATTTCATGTCTTTTCCTCATTTTTCTATTGGGCTGTCTGTCTGTTATTGATATATGGGACTTGTATTCTGGATACAAATCCTTTATGGGTTATATATTTTGCAAATATTTTCTCCCCCATGCCAAGGTTATGAAAATAACCTTTTATATTATTTTCTAGAACTTAATAGGCTTGCTGCTCACTTTCAGGTTTATAATTTACATGGTATAGATGTGAAATAGGGTTGCAGTTTAATTTTGCTCCCATTATTCTGGCACCATTTATCAAAAACATCTTCCTTCATCCACCAATTTGTAGTGTCATTTTGTCATAAAATAAGTGTGCACATATATCAGCAACTGCTTTGGTACGTTCTGTGTATTATTTATTGATTTACTTGTGTATCTTTTATCAATTTCGTACTATCTTAATTACAATAGTGTTATATATAATATGTCTTGGTATCTGGGCAAGCCAGTCTTCACACCTCATTGTTCTGTTTTTAGGGTGACTTGGGTATTCTTGGTCCTTTGAATCTTATTTGTTTATTTGAACTCTTTCAATTAAAAAATTTTACTGACAGAATAATTGCCTAAACTTATGTGACAAATTTTAGAGTAAATGACTTCATATCTACCTACATATCTATCAAAAATACCTCTGTAATTTTTATTGGAATTCAACCTATGAATCAGCTTGGGGAGACTTCTTTATAGGATTGAGTAGTCACATTCATTGAATATAGTGTATAACTTATAACTAACTTTGTTATGCCTTTCAATTAATTTTTATAATTTTCCCTAAAAAGCAATTGCATATCTTTTGTTGGATTGGTTCTAGGACTTCAGTATTTTTTGATGCTATCATAAGGATGTCTTCTAAGAATTTTGTTTTCTAACCATTGACAGAATATAGAAACAAAACCGATTTTGAGATTTATTTTTAATTTAATTTAGAATAAAATTTGCTCTTTTGGTGTACAGTTCAATGAATTTTGACAAATGCACAGTTTTTTCTAATCACCACTGCAGTAAATATACAGAATAATTCCACCATCCTTTCCCCAAACTACCCTCTACTCTCTTCTTTGTGTGGTCAAACCTTCCTAGCCAACCCTTAACCTCTGTCACTGATTGATCTGTTTTTCATTCCTGTAGTTTGACCTTTTTTTCAGAATGTCACATACATAGAATCTGTAGTCTTCTGAGTCTAGTTCCTTTCACTTAGCCCAATTCATCTGAGATCCATCCAAGTTGTTGTTGGTATCAATAGTTTCTCCTTTTTAAAAAAATTTTTTTAGTTGTTGATGGACCTTTATTTTTATTCATTTATTTATATGTGGTGTTGAGAATTGAACCCAGTGCCTCACACATGCTAGGTGAGCACTCTACCACTGAGCCACGACCCCAACCCTCTCCTTTTTTATTGATGAGTGGTATTCCAATATATGGATGCACTAATGTTTGTTCGTCCATTCATTTTTGAGGGACACTTAGGTTCTCAGCTTTGAGAAATTACAAATAAATCTGCAACAAACATTATAAAGATTTTTGTGTGAACAGTTTTATTTCATCTTGATAATTACCCAGAATTGGGATTTGTAGGGTCATATTTAACTTTAAAAGAAATTGCCAAGCTGTTTTCCAAAGCTAATATACCATTTTTTTTAATACTAAGGATTGAACCCAGGGGTGCTTAAACACTGAGAAATATCCCCAGTCTTTTAAATTTTTTATTTAGAGACACAGTCTTGCTAAGTTTCTTAGGACCATGCTAAGTTGCTGAGACTGGCTTTGAACTTTCAATCCTCCTGCCTTAGTCTCCCAAGTCAGTGGGATTACAGGCATGTGTGACCCTGCTCAGCCCTACTCTACCATTTTTCATTCCAACTAACCATGTATAAGAATTCTAGTTGCTCTGCATTATTTCCAGGAAGGTTAGGAGTATAGTACTAGTAGTATAAAAAATTAAGAGTATAATGGGATCTTGTTATGGTTTTAATTTGCATTTCCCTAATGTCTAATGATACTGAGAAATTTGCATCTTGCCAACAATGTGTACTTTTTAAATAAGCTTTACCTTTAGAAGAGTTTAAGATTTATAGAAAAACTGCATAGATAGCATAGAAATTTTTCATATTCCCCCACACCCAATTTCCCCTAGTATTAATATCTTACATTAGTAAGGTAAATTTGTTACAATTAATGAATGAATATTTAACATTATTGTTTTCAGGAGCACTGGTCAGGTATTTTTATAAAATGTCCCTGTTATAGTTTGAATCTAGAATGTCTCCTTCATGTGTTGAAAATTTTGTCCTCAATACAGTAATGTCCAGAATTGGAGCTTTTGGATAATGAGAGCTCTGATCTCCTCAGTGGGTGAATCAATATGAGGGATTAATAATTTGAAAGGACTACTGGGAGGAGGTGGAATCTGTAAGCAGGTGGGGCATGGGTAGTGGAAGTAAGGGCATGCCTTTGGGAACATCTTGTCCCTGTTCCCCCATACCCCACTTCCCAGTTGCCATGAGCTGAACAGCTTTCTTCTTCCACACAATTCTGCCATGATGTCCTGCCTTACCTCAGTCCCAAACCAATGGAGTCAGCCAACCATGGTCTGAAACCTCTGAAATCATGAGGCAAAATAAACCCTTCCTCCTTTAAGTTGTTCATTTCAGGTATTTTTGTAAAAGTAATGGAAAGATGACTAACACAAACTCTCAACTGGGGTTTGTCTGATGTTTTTCTAATGATTGCACTGGAGTTATTGGTTTTTTAGCAAAGACCACAGAGGTAACCACAGAGATTCTCATAACATCATATGAGGGGAAGATACTGTCAACATGATTTTTCACAGTTGATGTTAACCTTGACTATCTGACTGAAGTAGTGTTTGTCAGGTTTCTCCACTATAAATTTAATATTTTTTGATTCCTTTTCATACTATAGTCTTTGGAACGAAGTCACTATATATACTTAGAGTGGTGAACTGTGAACCATGCCCTTGGAGGAAAATTGCCTACAGAAATTATTTTGAATTCTTCTGTATAGGAGACTTGCTTTCCACCATTTGTTTATTTGATCATTTATTTATGTTAATGTAGATTAATGGGTATTTATTTTATACATTGGGTTGCAATTCAATAGTTTGTTCCACAATTTGCTCTACCTTTGGGTATTGGGAGCTCTTTTGGGTTGGATCCTGTGTCCTTTAAAATATTCCCATCATTTTGGCTCTTTTGAGCACTTGCTTTCTGGCACTAGAATATGTTCCAGGCTTATCTGGTGTATTTCTTGCCCAAACCCTGGACTCAGTCATTTCTCCAAGGAGTCTTAGCTCCTTTTATTGGTTTCAGAAATGTTAACCTATACCCTTGGGTGTGTGTGGGGAGGCATTTATGGTAAATTGTTTATGTACAGTTCCATTTGTCTTTAGTCTTGCAGTTTCAAGTCCTTTTCAAAGCTACTTAAATCAGCACTTCTTTTGTCCACAAATTTCAGTGAGGTTTTATTGTACATTTTGATGCAGTCAAATTATTTTGTTTATCTACATTTGTTTATCTACATTTATCTACATTCTATCCTGAGATTCCCCAACTTCCTTATTGACTTTAAAATTTTCCATACATAAGGTTTACTTTTATGTTGTAAACTTTTAATTTTGTCAAATGAGTACAGTCATGTATTTGCCAGGGCAATACCATATAGAATAAGCTTGTGGTCCTATATTCCTCTGTGGTTACCTAGTTAACTTTTGCTCCTCCCTAAACCTTTGGCAATGACTCATCTGTTTTTAATCTCTACAGTTTTCCCTATTCTAGAATGTCATAAAAATGATATGTAGTATGTAAGTTCTAATTTATTTTCACATAGTAATATGCATTTAAGATTCATCCATGTTTTTGCATGGATGAAGAGCTCATTCCTCTTCATTGCTGAACAGAGTTGCATGGTAAGGATATATCACAGTTTGTTTATTCATTCATGTTGCGAGAATTCTTGATTGCTTCCTGTTTTATGAAATTAGGAATACAGCTGCTATAAACATTTGTATGTAGGTTTTTGTGGGGCATCAACTTTCAAATAAGTTGGCTAAACACCTAAGAATACAATTGCTGGATCCTATGTTAAGACTATGTTCAGTTAAAAGAAACGTACAACTTTCAAAGTGGCTGTACCATTTTGCATTCCCACCAGCAATGGATGAGATTCTTGTTGCTGTATACCCTCACAAGCATTGGGTGCCATCAGTTCTCTGAATAGTAGCAATTCTAAAATGTGTGCAGTCGTATCTAATTGTTGTGTTGATTTGTAATTCTCTGATGACATATGATGTTGAGCACCTTTTCATATGCTTATTTGCCATCTCTGTTCAGGTATTTTGTCCATTTTTAATTTGGGCTGTTCTGGATACAAGTTCTTTAACAGATGATTTTTTTCACATTTTATTGGTGCTTTTTTAAATTTACTTATTGATTCATTGAACACAAATGGAGTACAGCTATTGTTTCACTGGTTGTACGCAAAGTAGAGTCACACCATCTGTGCGCTCATGCATGTACACAGGGCATTTATTGGTGCTTTATAGGTGTACATAATGATGGGATTTGTTGTTACATATTCATATATGCACACAATATAACAGCATAATTTGACCAGTATCATTCCCTACTATTTCTCCTTATCAGATATGAGTTTTGCAAATATATTCTGTGGTTTACCTTTTCATTCTCTTAACGGTGTCTTTCACAAAGTGGAATGTTTTTAATTATTGTGAGATCCATTTTTCAATGTTTTTGTTTTATGTCATATACTTTTGTGTGGCTTCTTAGGATTTGATCTAACTCACAGTCACAAATTTTTTTTCTCTGATTTTTATAGTTCTGCATACATTTTAGGCTTATGGTTCATTTTGAGTTGATCTTTTGTGAAAATGATCCAGGTTCATTTATTAATATGCTTTTTTTTTTTTTGGCGGTACTGGGCATTGAACCCAGGCCCTTGTGCTTGCAAGGCAAACACTCTACCAATTGAGCTACATCCCCAGCCCTCATTTATTAATATGGATATGTCCAAATATTCCACTATCATTTGTTGAAAAGACTAAATTTGTATATTGTTGCCTTTGCACTTTCATTAAAAACAGTTGACTCTATTTGTGTTGTAATATATCTGGTTCTCTATTTAGTTCCATTTATCTATGTATCTATTCCTCAGTCAATATAATAATTACTTTTATTTTTATAGCTAGACACAGTAAGCTTTAACACTGAATAGAGTTATTCCTCCAAATACCACACTGTCTTGATTAATAACCATAGTTATTACTAAGTCTTGATTTAATATATTGTGAGTTCTCCAATTTTCTTCTTTTTCAAAATTATTTTGGCTATTTTAGGTCCTTTGCTTTCAGTATGATTTTTTAAATCATCTTGTTAATATCTAGACAAAATCTTGCTGCATTTTAACTGGATTTTCATTGGATGTATGGATCAACTTCAGGAGAATTGACACCATAAAAATATTGAGTCTTACTGACCAGGAACGTGGTTCATATCTCTATTTATTTAGTTTTTATTTGCTATTCTTCCTAAATGTTTTTTAGTTTTCAGTATACATGCAATGAAAATATTTTGATAATTTTTTTACCTAAATATTTTATTTTTCTAGTGTGATCATTAATTGTTCTGTTTTTTAAACATTTGATATCTAATTTTTCATTGTTAGTATGTAGAAATGTCATTCTTATATATCAACCTTTTATTCAGAGATCTTTAAAAATTTATTCATTAGTTCTAGGTTTTAGTTTGTTTGTTTGCTTTAGATTCCAAAAAATTTTCTACATGGACATTGATACTGTCTACAAACAGAGATAGTTTTATTTCTTACTTTTCATACCTTTTATATATATTTTTTGCATTAGTTAAGATTTTTAGCATGATGCTAAATGGGAGTAGTGAGAATGGAAATGCTTGTATTTTTTTGGTCTTGGGATAAAAAGTATTTAATCATGTATATAGAGTATACTATTAGCTGTAGATACACCTTGTTAGATTAAGGAAGTTCTTTCTGTTCCTAGTTAGCTGTAAGGTACTTTTGAATAGAGTTTTATCAAGTTTAATTTATACACTATAAAATTCATCTTTTAAGTACACATTTCCATAAGTTTCAGTAAATTTATAGTCATGAAACTATCACCAAATCCAGATTTGGAATATTTATCCTCACCCTCAGTTTCTCAAATCCCCAATCCCAGGCAACCTGCTTTCTTTCCTAATATATTACTTTTTTTTCTGGACATTTCATGTAAGAAGGAAAATATTTTCTATACTTGTTGTTCCTGTATTTGGTCACTTGTGGTGGGATCTCTCTGCTCCACCAGCTGTAAGGCCTACCAGTGTCTTTAGGTGAGCAAAGAGAGTATCCAATCCACAGACCACAAACAATGCTTTCCCAACATGAGTGTTTTGATCACATCACCCCTTCTTGGGCCACTTAGAGTCACGGGGTGTCTCTAAGTGAGGAAAAGAACTCTGGCTCACAAGAATGAAAAGCACTTTCTCCAGCCAATTGTTTTTGAGATTCACATTTGATCACACTTGCCAATATCACTGCCCCAAACAGAGCTGTTAGCAGCACTTCCGATTGATTAGGAGAAGGCGTGAGTCTACTTCAGTCAACTTCATCTAAAATGTTAGTCAGGAGATGCCAGGCCTGGGTTGCCTTCTGTTGCTGAAGAAGGCTTATAAGATGCTGAACAGCTGTGTTATTCCTCCAGTGCTGAAATTCCTAGCCAGTCCGCCTTCTTTTTCCACCATTCAGGGTCCTGTTATGGTTATCTCTTATGTTAGCTGTACTGAGCAGGAAGAAGCAGGGAGAGATGGATCTATGCCATATTGTCTGAATTGAAGTCCCTAGACTACTTGAATTTAGCATCTATTGATATGTGAGGCTTAAATCTTCTGGGTTTTTTTCTCTCTGTGTGTGTGTGTATTCAGTTTGGACCCTCTGCTTTTGATTTTTCTGTTTTCTATTTTCCCAATTTCTTTTGGGTTGCTTCAACATTTTTTAGAATTCCATTTTGATTCATATGTATTGTTTTTGAGTGTATTTCTTCATACAAATTTTTAGTGGTTGCTATAGGTATTTTATTATACATGCATAACTTATCAAAGCCTACAGTGCTGCAGACATTTTACCAGTTTGGATAAAGTATAGAAACTTTATCTCCCTTTAAATTCTTGTGCTTTCCACCATTTATAATTTTCTCAAATATTTCCTCTAGGTACATAAAAAGCCACATCATACAACATTATACCTTTTATTTCATCCATCAAACATAATTTAGAAAACTCAAGAGAAGGAAAGTTCTATTGAATTTACCCATATTTTACTCTTTCATTGTTCTTTCTTCCCTCCTGGTGTTCCCCAATTCTTTATTTTCTCATTTCTTTTACACTTCAGGGACTTACTTTAGCTATAGCAAAGGTATACCAATGACAGATTTTCTTATTTTTCCTTTGTCTGAGAATGTCTCAATTTCTACTTCATTCCTGTAGGACATTTTCACTGGATATAGATATTGCCCTGCAATACTCCTTTTTTAAAATTTTGTCTTCATTTTCCTTTGAAGTAAGGCACAAATGCTTCACAGGGCTTCAGTATTCTACGCACTAGAGGTATAATTCTCACTGTGTTCTGTGCTGTTTTAGGACTGTCATCCACACATGAGAGGGTGACTACAGAATTGTGTAAAAGTGCTATTTCTCAGCCCACTGCTGAAAGTGGATTGGAGGGGCTTGAAGATTACAGTTGAGATTTGAATAGACAGTGTCAGAATGGGAGAGAAAGCTAGGAAGCAAAAAAACTGTGAGTTGTTGAGAAAAGAAGCCATTTCTTTGTGCTGGCTTCAGTCTGCATGGCTGGTTTTAATTTAATTTTTTTTAGAAGACAAATACAGGGTAATTAGAGGCACTAGTAAAATGATAAATTTTAAGAAAGCTTTTCAAATTTTGTTCTTGATTCTCCTCCAGCTGCCTACCTACATAACCTACTCCTTTACTACAGAAATCAGCAGAAACATCCAAAAGCACAATTACCAGTGTCTAGTGGTATATGAGAATATATCAGGATCACAAAAAAAAATCCATGCTTGGTTGAGTGGGAGACTGTTGAAAACAGATGAAGACTTCCCTGATAATTAGGCATTCACTCCTCCACCCCTTTCAAATCCCCAAAGCTGGTCATTACAACCTGGAGACAATAACTCCTCTCAATGCTGCTTCTTTCAAAGAGTTTCAAAATGAAGACTTGATCATAGCAGTTGCTTGCAGATTGGCAGCAAATGGAAATGATTGACATATTCTGTGCTACCTGGGACTTTCTTTTCTCTGCTCCTCAAACATGGTGAGGATGACACTAATTAATAGAGATAAGGTAAATCACATATGCACTATCATAGAATTTAAGAATATCAAATGTAAAATTTCTCAAATCTTCCAGACTGAAAAATCAAATCCTCCCCAGGGGAAATATTTAAATTGATAACAGACTTCTTACTAGAAACATTGAATACAAGATCATAATCAGGTAATATTTTTAAAGAATTGGACCTATAATATTTAATATGACTTTGAGCCTACAATTTTATATTCATCCATTTTTGTTTAAAACTATCAGAATAATAAAAAAAATTCTGCTGTATTCAATGTCTCAGAAGATTTGCCTTACAAAGACCCTCCCTGAAGAAAATGGAAGAGGTTATCAAATGAGAAGAGAAAAATACAAGAGATGCTGCAAAAGACCCAAGAAGTTGGACTGTGTGAGCGAGTGTGTGTGTGTGTATTGTTGACCTGAAAATTTGTAAAATACTAAGCAGAAAAAAAGTATACATCCCTAGTAATCCAGAAATAAATATTTTAAAACATGGTGTTGAGGGTATAGCTCAGTGGAAGCAATATGTGCTTAGTATGTGCAAGGTCCTGGGTTCAATCCCTAGTACCACCACCATTAAAAGCAAAAAAAAAAAAAAAGTTTAATATGTTTAAACATTATCAAAATGATGGGGAAGATATGGTAGAAATCAAAGGACATGAGAACATTTTCAAGTGTTTGAATTGTTAAGAGAATAATGTAAGTACCAAAAAATTTGATAGAATAATTATGGTTAAATAACCATGGATATTAAGAAAAATCATAATAAGAAGGCATAACTTGCAAACCAGAGAAAATAATTCAATTTATCCTGAGAAAAATTGGGAAAGAATAAAAATAAGTCAAAATGATTTCCAATGTTTATTTTTTCTAAATGTGTTGAAAATGTCTATAGTGTGGTCATGGATTACATTGGCTAAAGTGAAGTAGAATTCAGGTATTCAATGGAATCGAGAATCTATGGTGCTGGGTCACATGTCTGCATGGATCCATTGCAAAAGATGAGAAAAGCTTATCCTCTTTTGACACTTTAGTCTCTGGGTTTTCCTACCCTCATTGTCAAACCCCCTAATTGTGGGAAATAAGCAAATTAAATTATTTCTTCAGAGAAGCCATATGGGAAGAAGAATCTTTAGGGGAAACATTAGCTCTCAATTAAGGGAGGATGGGGAGGACATGTTCAAATAAGAGGGGCTACAAAAACTACTGTATATTTACATGATTTGAGCTTGTTTTACTTTGCAACAGTGGTCTAGGAAGAACTGTAGAAAGGTTTAAGAAGAGAGGAATAAGAGATGGAAGAGAATTGGAGGAATTCATGATTAGAGTATGAGGGTATAAAGAAGGTAGGTGATGGTGAGGGAAGTGCTTGGCTTTGGGTATTGTCTGGATGGACATGGATGAAAAGCACAGATGGTATTGGTTGCCCACACACTCCCCAACATTGCCTCACATTGTTTTTGTATCCAGAATGAGCTGAATTGTTAGGTGATAAACCACCTGATACCAGTACCTCCAGCACACCCCCACTAGTTAACTTACTGTGTTGAAAGCACAGATAGAGCCTGTCCAGCCCCCATTTTTTCTCCCATATCTTTTCTTCCTCTCATCTCTTACTGCTCCCTCACATCTCCATATCACATCACTAAGTACTACCTCTGAACAGTTAGGTGACTAGACCAGATTGACCTACTGTAACCACTAGTCAACTGACAGGACTTTAGACAAAGGTCGCCACCTTGTGGATGTAGACCAAAATAACCAAGATGGGTCTTGGTTAAAAAAAAAAAAAAAAAAAGAGAGAGAGAGAGATGTGACTTGAATTTAGGGTTTCAAATTTGTGCATCAGAATAGCAGGGAGGGCTTGTTAAAACAGTGTGCTGGGCCACACTTCCTTGGTTTCTGACTTATTAGGTGTGGGCTGAAACCCAAATACTAGCATTTCTAACATATTCTTAATTGATGTTTCCATGATGGTTTTAAGGACCACACTTTGAGAACCACTGCTTTAGACATACCTCTTAGAGGACAGTCAGACCTCCATTTGGCCATTTACAAGTGAAAAAATTAGTATTTTAACCTAATAGATTTGTTTGAATTAGGATTTTGCTACATTTTTATTGGGAAATGCATGTGCTACTGCTTGGGCAACAGTCTTATTTGTTTAGTGTGTTCCTGGACTGAATAACGACTTCATAGAGGAATGAGTGGCATCCATTTTCCCTGTATGGATTAGATGTATCATGGTATATTTAACAATTCCCCTGCTATTGGATATTTAATTAGTTTCCAAATTTTCATGATTATTAAAAGTTTTAGAGTTAACTCCTTTGTTCATAAGCCCCTCTTTTTACATTTACTGATTACCTCTGATAGAATAACTTTAATGCAGTTTTCTGATGCTAAAAGTCTCCTTTACCATGAGGGATGAGATGGGCAGGAACGAAGGGAATATGGGAGCCAAAAGCCCCATTTTAACCAAAAGTACTGTGATGAGCAAAACTAGGCACAGGCTTCTGTTCTCCTAGAGATAGCAGGTTAGCACAAGACTCAGATATTAATCAGTCATACAAATAAGTGTAAAATGATAGGCATGAAAGGTCAACAATATGGTAGTCAGTGAAACAATGCTTAGAAATTTTGTTACCAGATTGCAATGTTAAACTTTTTAAAAATTGGCTACTGATGTTTGACTAATAAATTTGTTTTAATACTTTGATACGATTTCTAATTTTTAGAAATACCAGAATTCAATGTATAATGAGGATTTTGGAGATTGGCTTTAGTTTTGGCCAAATATTGATTTTGAAAACTGTCTCAGCATTTGGCCAAACTATTCAGTAGGTGGATCTCAACCACCCAACTTGTACCATCATACCTCTCTGTGTAGGGCAACTTTTGAAGTGGCTTTTATGACTTCCATGTCTTGATGTTCACACCTCTGTATACTCTTCCCCTTGAGCTTGAGCCAGACCTCTGGCTTGGATCTAACCAATAGAAAATAGCAAAGTTGATAGGATGCCATGTTGATGATTTTATTAGTCTCTATGTTACTAGCAGACTTTAGATTCTCTATTTTTCTCTTCATTTCTGTCTCAAAGAAGCAACCTGTATAAATCCTAAAGCACAAGGGAAAGAACTCTGCTGACTGGTAAAGTTAGCTTAGAAGTGGATACTTCCCCAGTAGAACATCCAGATGAGAGCCCAGTCTTGGCCAAGACCTTGATTGCAGCCTTACCAAGGACCCAGCCCAAGTTGTGTCTGCAGTATTGACTTACAGAATTTGTGAGATAATAAATATGTGCTGTTTGATTTTTTACATTTATTTATTTTTGTGGTACTGGCGATTGAACTTAGGGGTGTTCTACCACTGAACCACATCCCCAGCCCTTTATATATTATTTTGAGACAGGGTCTCACTAAATTGCTGCAGTACTTGCTAAATTGCTGAGGCTGGCCTCCAATTTAGGATCCTCCTGCGTCAGCCTCTTGAGTTACTGGGATTACTGGCCTGTGTCATCACACCCAGCTTCTGTGTGGCTTTAAATCATTAAGTTATGGGGCATGCTAAATACAAACACCTTCCCTTAGCATTTTGGCCTCTCTGACTTGTAGTCAGTTTTCTTCTTTAACATGCCACTCCTTCTACCTGTAATGTTCTTCCCACTTCTTTGCTCCACTTTTGCTTAACTGACTCCTTCAGGTTTAGTTGAATTTTATCACCAGTGGAAAGATTCCATTAAACTTCATTTTGGAGATTTTTCTTCCTTGAAAAATTTGAGGTGGCAAATTTGACATACTAGTTTTAATCCATTCTCATAAGATGTGAAAAATTCCCAAATATGATTTTTCTTGAAATAATAATGAAAGTATTTACCCAAAATTAAATATACATTTACTCAACAATGATTTGACTTCTGATTTTTCAACTTTATGACAGTTCCAAAGTGATGTGCATTCAGTAGAAACAAAAATACCTCTAGGGTTGTTGTGAGTAATTATTGATTTAGTCCATGTAAAGTACTTAAGACAGTGCCTGGAATAGATTAAACACTCAATGAGTATTAACCACTGTTATAAAACTGAAGTAGGCGTCAAATGAGATCTTTGGTAGAGATGGAGTTTTGGTAGGTCCTTGGTAGCCAGTGTTTCCCATTGTTGCCCACATTGCCCTATGCATCAGGTCAAGATTTCTTCCAACTTGCAGATAAAGTTTCAGAATAAGGAGTTCCCTATAGTAAGTAGAATTTTCTGGCACACTCAATTCTACCATCTGATGAGCACAATGTAATCTATTAGTTGCCTGAAAGATGATTGCCTATTCTCCCAAGAACACACCACCTTCAGAGCAGTAGGAAAGAACTATAAATGTCCCTGATTTATTATGGTTTGACTTAGGTTCTCCAACTTTACAATGATGCCAAAGTGATAAGCGTATTTTAGTAAAAAACATACTTTGAGCCGGCACATGCCTGTAATCCCAGAAGCTTGGGAGGTTGAGGCAGAAAGATCTCAAGTTCAAAGCCAGTCGCAGTCATTTGGCCCAAAGCAACTCAGTGAGACCCTGTCTCTAAATACAATTTTTCAAAAAGACTGGGAATGTTGCTCAGTGGTTAGGTGCCCCTGGGTTCAATTTCCAGGACAGAAATAAACAAACCATACTTTGAATTTTGACTCTTTCCCTGGGTTAGCAATATGCTCTATGATCCCTTCTCATGATGCTGGGCTGCTATCAAGTCTGAAGATCATGAGGGGAAACAACCAACACTCTATAGTGTGCTATGTTGCTAAGCTACGATGCTCAGTAGATTAGGTGTATTGAATGTATTTTAGACTTACAACACTTTCAACTTATGATGAATTTATACAGACATAATCCCATGAAAATATGAGGAATGTCTATACTTGGATTTCTATTAAATTTTTAGAAGACTTATTGGCTCAAAATTGATATAATATGCTTCCTGGCAATATAGTGTGTACACTCTCAAAATTTATATTAGTGTTCTTGGTGTAAAGATTTTTGAGTACTTTGTAGATTCTGGAGATTAGTGCTCTGTCTGAAGTGTGTGTAGCAAAGATTTTCTCCCACTCTGAAGGCTCTCTCTTCACATTGCTGATTGTTTCCTTTGCTGAGAAAAAGCTTTTTAGTTTGACTTGATCCCAATCATTGATTCCTGCTTTTATTTCTTGCACTTTGGGAGTCATGTTAAGGAAATCTGGTCGTAGACCAACATGATGAAGATTTGGACCTATTTTCTCTTCTATTATGTGCAGGGTCTCTGGTCTAATTCCTAGGTCCTTGATCCACTTTGAGTTGAGTTTTGTACAGGGTGAGAGATATGGGTTTAGTTTCATTTTGCTGCATATGGATTTCCAGTTTTCCCAGCACCATTTGTTGAAGAGGCTATCTTTTCTCCATTGTATGTTTTTGGCTCCTTTGTCAAGTATGAGATACCTGTATTTATGTGGGTTTGTCTCTGTGTCCTCTATTCTATACCATTGATCTACCTGTCTATTTTGGTGCCAATACCATGCTGTTTTTGTTACTATTGCTCTGTAATATAGTTGAAGGTCTGGTATTGTGATACTCCCTGCTTCGCTCTTCTTGCTAAGAACTGCTTTAGCTATTCTTGGTCTCTTATTCCTCCAAATGAATTTCATGATTGCTTGCTCTATTTCTATGAGGTCCATCATTGGAATTTTAATTGGAATTGCATTGAATTTGTATAACACTTTTGGTAGTATGGCCATTGTGACAATATTAATTCTGCCTATCCAAGAACATGGGAGATCCTTCCATCTTCTCAGACTTTCTTTAATTTCTTTCTTTAGTGTTCTGTAGTTCTCATTGTAGAGGTCTTTCACTTCTTTTGTTAGATTGATTCCCAAGTATTTTATTTTATAAATGGGCCAAGGAAATGAACAGACACTTTACAGAGGAAGATCTACAAGCAATCAACAGATTCATGAAAAAATGTTCAACATCCCTTGTTATAAGAGAAATGCAAATCAAAACCACCTTAGGATTTCATCTTACCCCAATTAGAATGTCTCTTATCAAGAATACAGGCAACAACAGGTGTTGGCGAGGATGTGAGGGAAAGGGTACACTCATACATTGCTGGTGGGAGTGCAAGTTGGTGCAGCCACTCTGGAAAGCAGTGTGGAGATTCCTTAGGAAACTTGGAATGGATCCACCATTTGACCCAGCTATCCCACTCCTTGGCCTATACCCAAAGGACTTAAAATCAGATTACTATAGTGATGCAGCCACATCAATGTTCATAGCTGCTCAATTCACAATAGCTAGATTGTGGAACCAACCTAGATGCTCTTCAATAGATGAATGGCTAAAGAAACTGTGGTATATATACACAATGGAATATTCCTCAGCCATAAAGAAGAATAAAATTATGGCATTTGTAGGTAAATGGATGATGTTGGAGACTGTTATACTAAGTGAGATCAGCCAATCCCAAAAATCCAAAGGCCAAATGGTCTCTCTGATAAGTGAATGGTGATGAATTATGCGGGGGGCAGGGGGAAAGGTGGCTAGAATGGAGGAAGGATAGATAGCATAGAGGGAAGGGAGGGGTGGGGTCGGGGTGGGGGGGTAAGAATAATAACAGAATGTGTGACAGACATCATTGCCCTGTGTACATGCATGAATGCACAGATGGTGTGACTCTACTTTGTGTACAACCAGAGAAACAATAGCTATACTCCATTTGTGTTCAATGAATCAATAAGTAAATTTAAAAAATTATATTAACTCCAAACCTGCTTCCATATTTAACTCTTTGGAAATTGTGAAGTTTTGTGGAGATAAAAATGAACAGTTCTTTAAAATGATGTTATTATTGTCTTTTACTCTTTCAAGAAGAAATGTTTATTTTTCAACTGATTGGTAGAATTAAAACATATAGAACATATGAGATTTTTCTCTCCAGGTTGTTTTAGGAATGCTTATCTAAGTTTGAGAGTGAATATTAAAATATTAACAATAATCTAAATGACTTACATTGGAAGTATTACTTTCATTGTCATGCTCATGAATATGGTACCAATCTAGATGAGCACATGATCATTAATCACACACATTTAAAAATGCCAGAAATAGTGTTTTTTGCAGAATAAAATGTCATTTTGTTAAAAGTTATTATTACCCCACCCTGTAGGCACAACATAACCTGCTACCCTTTGTTCTTAGGATTGGCCAGTTGGTGGTTTGCTCTGATCGATAAAATATAAGTAGATGTGATATATAAATTCTAGGATGACTTCCAAGATCCTCATCTCCTGGTGTTCACATCCTTGTACAATTCCCTCCACTTGAGTATAGGTGGGACCTGTGACATTCTTCTAACTGATAAAATATAGTAGAGATGATGCAACATCATTTCCATCTAATCAATACCAGATTTTCTTTAAAGAATTTTCTTGCCAGTAGAAGAAATAAGCAGCTATATTGTTACAATGCAAGGAACCATGGGAAGGCCTCTAGTAATTATGAGTAGCATCTAGGAATTCTGGACCACTGCTCAGAGTAGAGGGTGGCCTTTTGGATATGAATGGAGTCTTCATCTAACACTTGGCAAGTAGTCAGTACCCTCAGTTCTACAACCACAAAAAATGATCTCTGCCAACAACCTGAGTGACCTTGGAAGTGGATTTTTCCCCAGTAGATCCTTTGGATGAAACTGTAGCCTAACTGGCACCTCGATTGCAGCCTTGTGAAACCTTTAAGTAGAGGACGCAGTTAAGCCATGACCAGATTTTTGACCCACCAAACCTGTGAGATCACAAATATGTGTTGTTCCACAAGAATGAGATTCTAATTACACTCAGTTTTATTCCATGCATGCATAATATGTCAAAACACACTTTGCTGTCATGTATATCTAAACAGAATAAATAAAAAAGAAAGAAAAATAAAATAAATATGTGTTGTTGTAAGCCACTAGGTTTATAGTAATTTTTAATATAGCCATAGAAAACTGATACAGTGGGCATGATGTATTCCATATCAGAGCAGAAGTTTTAAATATACTTTCATGATTTGACATTGACTTCCAGCGAGAGAAGAGTGTGCCATCTTGGGAAAATAGTAGTTCCTTCAACTTTAGTCATTGAATGAGAAGATTCATGGAGCCACCTGATCCCAGGCAAGTATAACAAAAGCTGTAGCTAGCCATTAGTCTCCATACAAAGGTACAGGAAGTGTATGTGGTCATAAACTACTAAAATTTCAGGGTCATTTGTTGTAGGAAAAGCTAAGGAATTTGACGTTGAAGAAGATTTTGGCCATTTGGCTCTTAAATATCAAAGCCAATGACATAGCTGAACCTGACAAGAAGATTTGGCCAGATAATGAGGCTGAAGGTGAAGTTGGTGCTTCATTACATCTAAATGAACATGCAGAACCTCATAAGCAATGGAAAGACACTGGAATCTATTAGAGTGACTTAAGTAGGAGAAGGGGTGGCATAACAATATTTGGCTTTTGGCTATCACCATGGTTATAGCATAAAGAATAGAGTATAGAAACCAAGAAATCATATAGGGATAATGGATAGCAGGTTAATACTGTAGATTAGAATATGATAGTTATGGAAATAAAAGTAAACTGACTTGAGATATATTTAGGAGACAGAGTTGGCAGGGCTTTGTGATAGATTCTATATGGGAAGGACAAGAGAGGAGGATGTTCAGGATCACTCTAAGACTTCTGGATTATAGTTAATTGAACAAACATATCATTCATTGGAATATAAAGAACATTGGGAGGGGAAGATAAAATGTCCAATTTGGACACATGGGGCATACTAGTCAGCTTTCCATCTTATGTCAAAACATCTGAGAAAATCCATTTGTAAGGAGGAAAAGCTTATTTGGCCCATGGTTTCAGAGATTACAGTCCATGGTTGCTTTGCTCTGTGGCTTTTGGACATGGCAAGGGAGAACATCATGGTGGGGAGAATGTGATGAAACAAAGTCACTTACTTCATAGTGGCTGAGAAGCAAAGGAAGAGAGAGAGAAGAAGGTACTAGGATCCCAATATCCTCTAAAAAACATGCCCTCAATGACCTAACTTCCTTTCACTAGATTCTATCTCTTAAAGGTTCCACCAAGTTCCAGTAGTGCTGCAGGTTGGTGACCAAATCTTCAGAATATGAATCTTTGGAGGATATTTCAGATTCAAACTATAACATAAGGTTTGAGGTATCATTAAGCCATCCAAACAGATAAAAAGCTTTGGAGCTAGAAGAAATCTGAACTGGAGACATCAATATAGAATTTAGTTTTATATAGGAAATAAATTACCACTGGGTATGGGGGTATGTATGAAAATTGACAGAGAGAGTGAGAGAGAGAGAGAGAGAGAGTGTGTGTGTGTGTGTGTGTGTGAGAGAGAGAGAGAGAGAGAGAGAGAAATACAATGAGAACAGGGGATAGAACCAATCTTTAAGACACTATAACACTTAAAATTGTGTTGAAGAGGAAAAGTCAGTGTAAATTTATCTTCAGAACTTGAAACCAACAGCAAAATCTTCAAAGAATATTTCTCCCTGTATTTCCAAAGTACCCTATGAGCTGGGGGCACTATTTTAAGTGCTAATGGTATGAGTTAGTTTCTTCCTTCAAGAAGCTCTCAGTCTAAAAAGCAAGACAGAAAGTATAAACAATGGTCATACCTGAATATTATACACTGTTACAGTGTAATAAAGAGATATTTCTGAAGGGGGTAAATTCTGAATTGACACCATAGGATAAGCTGGAATTAACTCAATAAGGAAGTCGTGGGAGTGAAGGTGGGATGTTTCTCATGCAGAGAGATCAGCTTTTGAGAAAGCACACAGGGATGAGACTGCATGACATGTTTTGCAGAAACAGCCAGAGCCATGGGTAAGTGTGAGAAGGTTTCAGGAATAGTAGCTGGAGAAGTACACAGGAAACAAATCACTAAGGGCCTTATGGAAAGAATAGAAACTTCATTCAGTCAACAGCAAGGCTAATTAGAAGAAACTGCACTGGTGTGCCATTTGGGGACCAAGCTGGAGCATAGCATCATGTGTCCCTTATATCCACAGCTTGAAACCAAGCAGGGTGTTATTTCACTTTAATAACCACCAAAATATCCTCATAACAGAACTGATAAAAGAACACCAGGTCACAGAGTGAGGGCAGAGTTGGTTCTAGGTCTATGGGATTTCGAGTGTCCTTCCAGCAAGGATCAAAAGGCACAGGGTCTTCCTCATTCTGAGATTGTTTCCATACTAGTGATGGTTTAGGTTAGATTTTGTCAAATCAGTATTTGCTCATAAAATTTTTTATTAACTGTCTAACTCTTTTGACAGGCTTACTTGATAAAATAAAATAGCTACCAGCATGTGGGAAAGTGACCAAAATTATGTTCTAAATGCACGGTATTGTTAAATTTATTCACAATCTCATTAGTCTTTTTATTTGCCTCTCCTCCCTCTTACCACTGACCATTTTTCTAAAAGATAAGGGTTCCATATCTGTAAATATTTAGTCATTTATATGACTTTTAAGCAGTACTTATTTAAGCTTAGCCCACATAAGAGATTTCCCCCAATTAGAAGTTATCATTTGTTGTATCCACTAATGAGTTTAGTCTGCTGCTTCATCTTTATCAAACTGAAAAATGAGAAACCAAAGTACAAATGGTTATATATTTTTTAGCACTTTGATTTATTCACATTTAACCTAATGCATTTCCAAGTTGGAAAGAATTTTTATTCATGGCCTTTTCCCAAATTATTTCCTCTGCAAAAATTACAATCAGCTCAGTGCCCGAAGAGGCAATTTTCATTAATTATCCCTTTTAGACAGAAAACCAGTAGCTGGGAGGAAAATGGGAATTCAAAGCCATGCTATTTTACTCGGTTAACAGGCAGTGCATGACTCCTTGATGAAGGGCCATATTTAAGAAACTTAAACGAGCAGTTTATAAACAGATTTCAAAATACATGACACAAATCCTGTTATTAGATGTCTTACAGTTATAGTGTTGTGTCCCAAGGTTTACATTGCCCAGTAGGGGAGGACCTCTTATCAGACCTTTTAGCCATTGACAATGTTTAAACCATATGCAGGATGGCAAGATTTCCACATGATGTAAATTGGTTTCTTGTGTCAATAGTGGAATTCAACCTGTCCTAATGGTCTTCAAGTTGGACTTCTTCAGTGATAGTTTGTTATCCTTTAGGTAGATATTTCTTGAAAATCTCAGAATGTAAGTTACATTTAGTGAGAAAATAAGAATATCTGTGGTGAAAATTTTATTGTATAGATTTGAAGTGTACAACATGATATTTTGATACACATCCATAGTGAAATGAGTACTACAGTCATGCAAATTAAATATCCATTTCCTCAATAGTTATTGATTTTATTTCGTTGCAAGTGTATCTGAAATCTGCCTTCTTAGCACATTTCCAGTATAGAATACAGCATTATTAACTATAGTTCTCCTGATTTACATTAGATGTCTAGACTTATTCATCCTATATAAATGAAACATTGTATCCTTTGAATAAGATCCCCGTTTCACCTACCTCCTCATCATGGTACCTACCATTCTAATCTACAAATTCAGCCTTTTAAGATTTCTGAAATAAGTGAGGTCATGCAGAATTTTTTTTCATGTCTGACTTATTTTACCTAATAAATGACTTCCAGTTTCAACCATTTTGTCACAAATGGCAGGCTATTATCAAAAAGACAAGAAATAGCCAGGTGTGGTGGCCCACACCTGTAATTCCAGCAGCTTGGGAGGCTAAGACAGGAGGATCCCAAGTTCAAAGCCACCCTTAGCAACTTAGCAAGGCCCTAAGCAACTCAGTGAGATCCTTTTTCTGAATAAAATACAAAAAAGGGCTGGGGATGTGGCTCAGTGGTTAAGCATCCCTGGGTTCAATCTCCAGTACAAAAGAAAAGAAATAACAAATGTTGGCAAGGGTGTAGAGAACAGGGAACCCTTGCACACTGTTGGAAAGAATGTAGTTTAGTAGAGACATTTCAGAAAACAATATGGAGGTTCTTCAATAGATTAAAAATAGAACTACCACATGAACCAGAAATCCTGCTTCTGGCTAGATAACTCAAGGCAATGAAATCAGTATCATTAAGAGATAGCACACTCCCATGTTCGTTGCAGCATTATTCTCTGGTGAATATTAATGTAAAATATTTTAGTTATTATAGTAACAAAGAGATTCATGAAGGGATTGAAGGTGTAACTCGTTGGCAAATCACTTTCCCAGCACTAAGAAAGGAGAGATAGATAGGAGATTCATGAATTAGAAGATTCCTAATAGCTATGGAAATCAAAGAAGACTCTGTTTTAGCTACTGTACTGGGGTAAAAGTACAGTGAATGTATTTTTTTTTCTTTTCTTTTTCTTTCTGATTAATTTATTTTTAACTATATGAGGACTACATGAGTACATTCTGTTTATAAAATTTCAGACAATAAAATAAATAACTACTCCCATTTATCTCTATCTCTTTTCCCACTTTAGTCCCTTCCCAGAGATGAGCAATCTTACCAGTTTTTTTTATGTAACCCTCCATACATTTTCCTGCATCAACACACATACACAAATTCAGACAGAGCACTAATCTCCAGAATCTACCAAGTACTCAAAAATCTTTACACCAAGAACACTAATAACCCAATCAATAAATGGGCCAAGGAAATGAACAGACACTTTACAGAGGAAGATCTACAAGCAATCAACAGATTCATGAAAAAATGTTCAACATCCCTCGTTATAAGAGAAATGCAAATCAAAACCACCTTAAGATTTCATCTTACCCCAATTAGAATGTCTTTTATCAAGAACACAGGCAACAACAGGTGTTGGCGAGGATGTGGGGAAAAGGGTACACTCATACATTGTTGGTGGGAGTGCAAGTTGGTGCAGTGTGGAGGTTCCTTAGAAAACTTGGAATGGATCCACCATTTAATCCAGCTATCCCACTCCTTGGCCCTTACCCAAAGGACTTAAAATCAGATTGCTACAGTGATGCAGCCACATCAATGTTCATAGCTGCTCAATTCACAATAGCTAGATTGTGGAACCAACCTAGATGCCCTTCAGTAGATGAATGGATAAAGAAACTGTGGTATATATACACAATGGAATATTCCTCAGCCATAAAGAAGAATAAAATTATGGCATTTGTAGGTAAATGGATGATGTTGGAGACTTTTATGCTAAGTGAGATCAGCCAATCCCAAAAATCCAAAGGCCAAATGGTCTCTCTGATAAGTGAATGGTGATGAATTATGCGGGGGGGAAGGGTCGCAAGAATGGAGGAAGGATAGATAGCAGAGAGGGAAGGGAGGGGTGGGGCGGGGTGGGGGGTAAAAATAATAACAGAATGTGTGACAGATACCATTGCCCTGTGTACATGCATGAACGCACAGATGGTGTGACTCTACTTTGTGTACAGCCAGTGAAACAATAGCTGTACTCCATTTGTGTTCAATGAATGAATAAGTAAATAAAAAAAAATTCACTACTCAATGATCATACAACAGAATTCAACACAGTTGTTTTTAAAAAGTTGATTAAGTTATAAATATTTCCAGTCAGAATGGTTAAGTGAATAAAGCAAATCATAAATATAATATACAGAATAATATTCCATTTGAGTAAAATTATACATATGTATGTATTTTTTATATATAAAGTATTGCATAATTATATAATAATGCTTCTCTATAACTTTCATTAGGCTGGAAATTCCATGAAAATGAGGACGTTGTCTATCTTGTCCACTTCTGAATTTCTGAACCATAAAACAATATTGGCACATGCACTGAGTTAATGAATGGCATTATACACTTACATTCTTGTTGTTCAACTTACAAACAGCAAACATGCTGCCATAATTTAAATTTTCTATTCAATAAATCAAAACATGTAAAAGCCACAGTTGTAAAGATTAAATGAGGGTTTTTGTTTAAAAATATCTTTTTAAATAGAGAACAATTACTTTTGTAAAGATTAAATGAAGATTTTGGTTAAAAATGTATATTAAGACAGAAAAATAGTAGAAGAAATGATATGTGAAAACACATAATCCAGGGTAGGAAACTCAATGATATTTAAGTTGAGTACAAATCTGAAGATGAATTTGAGGAGGAACAGAGAGCTTTCTTGAACTATCCAATTTCCACCTGCAAAGTAGGCAGTTGTTTCCCTATTGCTCTGAATGTCGTGTTTTCTTTGGAGTGTAGGCAGTCATCTTGTAGGCAGCTAACAGTTTGCATTGCTCTCAGATGCTCATATTGATGATGGCAGTATTGAACCTGCCAGAAAATTCTTATTATGGGGAACTACTTAGTTTGAAACATTTTATTTGCAAATTCAAGAAAATCTTGACTTGGTGTACAGAGACAAAGGTTGGGTAAGGAAGGAAACTATCATCTGCTTAGGACCTGGCATGTGTCCAGCCCTACTAAGGACCTCATTTTATTCCTACTTTACTTTTATAACAGTTAACATTCATTGAGTACTCTGTGCTAGGTACTGTCCTTGCAGAGGATTTCTCATGGATTAACTCAATAATTCCCAAACAAATCCAAGGAAGTATTTTGTTGCCACCATCTGCAAAAGAGAACAACCAGGTACAGGGAAGTGAAATATGCTCCAGGTTATACAACTTGTGAGTGGTGGATCCAGTATGCAAACCTAGGTGGTGCAGCTTCCAGTGTCCAGGCTTGGAACTGTCTCCATAAGAGAAAGATTTGTATCCTCATTATTACAGAGGATCTAAGGCTCAATAAATGATTTTCCAAGGTCATATTAACAGAACTGTCTGACTTAAAAGGTGAGGATGCTTTACTGTTCCTTATATTGTTTTGCTTCAATCTCACCTCAGTAAAAACAATATATCTGGCAGCTAACATTTATCAAATACTACATGGAATGCATTAAGTGCTTTATATGTACAATCTCATTTAATCTTCATAGTAACACTTTGATGTAATGCTTTTATTGGCCTCCTTTTATGGATGAAGAAATTAAAGTTAAGAGGGACCAAGAAACTGACTAAGGTGACATACTTAGTAAGGTAAGTTGGTGGGATCAGGATTTAAAACCTGGCTTATTTGCCTAATGAACTGAAGTTCTTAACAACTTGACCACACTACCTGCCTAGAAAGATTGTCCCTCCTCCCCAACAGTTTTTATACCTCCTGTTCCTGCCATAATCATGACAAGGGGCTGAGACTATTCTTCCTTCTTGTGTTGCTGAGCTTGCCAGGTATGCAAGTGGATGGAGGTGGTGACAAGCTCATCCTCCAAATTCAAATGGTATGAAAATTGTAGCCTTTGGGCTCAGGAATGAACTATACATTCACCATCAATTTGATTATTTTAAATAGGAATGAGATAGTAGAAACAAACAATGCTTTAAAAAACAATTTAAAAGCCAGGAGCAGTGATGCATGCCTATAATCCTAGCTACTCAGAAGGCTGAGGCTGGAGGATTGAGAGTTTGAGGCCAGACTGAATAATACAGTAATACCCTTTCTCAGAAAAAAAAAGTGAGAAACAATTCACACAACATTTAGCAAGCCCATTTAAAGTATGTAATCCATTGGTTTTTAGTACATTCACAGAGTTGGGGGACTATGATGACAATCTGATTTTAGAATATTCCCATCGTCTTCAAAGAGATCCCATGCCCATTAGCAGTCACACCTCATTGCTCCTATGCCCCAGCCCTTGATCACTACTAATCTCCTTTCTGTTTCTATAAATTTTTCTATTTGGGATATTTCATATTAATCATACAGTGTGTGTTATTTTTGTTATTGATTCCTTTCACTTAGAATAATATTTTTCAAGGCTTATCCATGTTAGAGCATACATCAGTACTTCATTCATATTGATGGTTAATAGTATTCTACTGTATGGGTATATCAACGTTTTTTCATCCATTTCTCAGTTGATGGACTTTTGGCTTGGTTCCACATTTTTGCTATTATGAATAATGCTGATTTGAACATTCATGTACATTTTTTAATGTTAGTTTTCAATTCTTTTGGGTATATACCTAGAAGTAGAATTGCTAGATCATATGGAAACTTAAAAATTTGAGAAACTGCCAAACTGTTTCCCAGTGTGGCTTCAATAATTTATATCCCTATCAGCCATGTACGAGTGCTCCTATTCCTCTTTGTCCTCACCGACATTTGTTATTGTCTATCTTTGTAGCCACCCTAGTTGATGGGAAATGGCATCTCATTTGCATTTCTCTATGAACAGTTAAATATTGAACATCTTTCCATGTATATTGCTTTAGACTGAATGTCTGTGACCTCCTCAAATTCATATGTTGAAGCCCTAATCTCCAATGTGATATTTAGATAGATGGCCTTTGGTAGGTGAGGTAATTAGGTTTAGATGAGTTACAAGGGTGAGGTCCTCATAATGGGATTAGTGTTCTTATAAGAAGAAAAGATTAGAGCCCTTCCTTCTCTCTGCTATGTGAGGACATAGCAAGAATGTGGCCATCTACAAACAGGATTCAGGCCTTTATCAGACACTGAGTCTGCTGGCACCTTGATATTGGACTTCCCTGAATCCAGAACTTTGAAAAACAAATGTTTTAACATATGGCATCACCTAGTCTAGTTATGATAACCCAAATAGAATAAAACATATATATTCTTTGCAGAAATGTCTATCACAACCCATTGCCTGTTTTTTATTTGGTTATTTTTCTTTTTTTATTATTGAGTTGTAAGAGCATGTTTTAGCTTCTTAAAACAAATTCACTTGGTAGATTCTGGAGATTAGTGCTCTGTCCGAAGTGTGTGTGGCAAAGATTTTCTCCCACTCTGAAGGCTCTCTCTTCACATTGCTGATTGTTTCCTTTGCTGAGAAGAAGCTTTTTAGTTTCACTCTATCCCAATCATTGATTCGTGCTTTTATTTCTTGCGCTTTGGGAGTCATGTTAAGGAAATCTGGTCCTAGGCCAACATGATGAAGATTTGGACCTATTTTCTCTTCTATTAGGTGCAGAGTCTCTGGCCTGATTTCTAGGTCCTTGATCCACTTTGAGTTGAGTTTTGTACAGGGTGAGAGATATGGGTTTAGTTTCATTTTGCTGCATATGGATTTCCAGTTTTCCCAGCACCATTTGTTGAAGAGGCTGTCTTTTCTCCATTGCATGTTTTTGCCTCCTTTGTCAAGTATGAGATACCTGTATTTATTTGGGTTTGTCTCTGTGTCCTCTATTCTGTACCATTGATCTACCTGTCTATTTTGGTACCAATAACATGCTGTTTTTATCACTATTGCTCTGTAATATAGTTGGAGGTCTGGAATTGTGAAACCCCCTGCTTCGCTCTTCTTGCTAAGGATAGCTTTAGCAATTCTGGGTCTCTTATTCCTCCAAATGAATTTCATGATTGCTTGCTCTATTTCTATGAGGTCCGTCATTGGGATTTTAATTGGAATTGCATTAAATTTGTATAGCACTTTTGGAAGTATGGCCATTTTGACAATATTAATTCTGCCTATCCAAGAACATGGGAGATCTTTCCATCTTCTCAGATGCTCTTTAACTTCTTTCTTTAGTGTTCTGTAGTTCTCAGTGTAGAGGTCTTTCACATCTTTTGTTAGATTGATTACACCACGAACACCAATAACCCAATCAATAAATGGGCCAAGGAAATGAACAGACACTTTACAGAGGAAGATCTACAAGCAATCAGCAGATTTATGAAAAAATGTTCAACATCACTCGTTATAAGAGAAATGCAAATCAAAACCACCTTAAGATTTCATCTTACCCCAATTAGAATGTCTTTTATCAAGAACACAGGCAAAAACAGGTGTTGGCGAGGATGTGGGGAAAAGGGTACACTCTTACATTGCTGGTGGGAGTGCAAATTGGTACAGCCACTCTGGAAAGCAGTGTGGAGATTCCTTAGAAAACTTGGAATGGATCCACCATTTGACCCTGCTATCCCACTCCTTGGCTTATACCCAAAGGACTTAAAATCAGATTGCCTCAGTGATGCAGCCACATCAATGTTCATAGCTGCTCAATTCACAATAGCTAGATTATGGAATCAACCTAGATGCCCTTCAGTGGATGAATGGATAAAGAAACTGTGGTATATATACACAATGGAATATTACTCAGCTATAAGGAAGAATAAAATTATGACATTTGTAGGTAAATGGATGATGTTGGAAACTGTTATGCTAAGTGAGATCAGCCAATCACATAAATCCAAAAGCCGAATGGTCTCTCTGATAAATGAATGATGATGCATAATGTGGGGGGGAAAGATGGCAAGAATGGAGGAAAGATAGCTAGCATAGAGGGAAGGGAGGGGTGGGGGCGGGTGGGGGGTAAAATTAATAACAGAGTGTATGACAGATACCATTGCCCTGTGTAAATGCATGAACGCACAGATGGTGTGACTCTACTTTGTGTACAACCAGTGAAACAATAGCTGTACTCCATTTGTGTTCAATAAAAAAAAAAAAACAAGTTCATTTCTTAGATATTTGATATGCATATATTTTCACTATGGGATTTTTCAATTAATTAATAGTATCATTTGAACATGGATATTTTTAATGTGTATATACTCCAATTTATTTATATTTCCTTTTGTTAATTATGCAACATTGCCTAACTTAATGTCAGGAAGATTTACTCCTGTTTTCTTTTATAAATTCTTTAAATTTAACTTTTACCTTTTGGTCTGTGGATCCATTTTGAGTTTTGTGTATGGTATATAAAAAGAATCCAACTTCATTTTTTCCAATTATGTACCCAGTTGTCTCAGGACCATTTATTCAAAAAGTATTCCTTCCACATTTTTTATTGTCTTGGCACCCTTGTTGAAAATTAACAGACCATAAATGTGAGGGTTAATTTCTGGACTCTATTCCTTTCCATGTCTTTATATGTCTTATTCTTGTGCCTGTACAACATTGTCTTGATTATTGAAGCTTTGTAATAAGTTTTAAAATTGAGAATTGTGAGTCCTCCAACTTCATTTTTTAAAAATATTTTTATCCCCAGCACTGCAAAAAATATATATGTATGTGTGTGTGTGTGTGTGTGTGTGTATATATATATATTATATATATTAGTTTTAATATATAATATATATATTATATATTATTATATATAATAATATATAATATATATTATATATATTATATATATATATTAGTTTTAGATGCACATGATATATTTATTTTCTTATGTGGTCCTGAGAATCCAATCCAGTGCCTCACATGTGCGAGGCAAGCATTCTACCAACTGAGCCACAACCCCAGTCCCAATTTTGTTCTTTTTGAAGATTGTTTTGGCGATTCTGGGTCTCTTGCAATTCCATGTGGATTTAGGATCAGCTTGTCAATTTATGCAAAGAAGAGAGCTGGGATTCTGCTAAGAATTGGATTGAATCTGTAAATCACTTTGGGGTATATTATCATCTTAACAATATTAAGTCTTCCAATACATGAACATAGGATGTCTTTTCATTTATTTAGAACTAATTTCTTTCAGCAGTATTTTGTAGTTTCCAGTGTAAAAGTTTTGCATTCTTTTAAATTTATATCTAAGTATTTTATTGTTTTTGATGCTAGGCTAAATAGAGTTGCTTTCTTTTAATCTTTGTGTTTTATTTTTAATTGACACATAAGAGTTGTCCCATATTTATGGGACATACCTTGACATATAAAATGTATACAATGTAATGTATGTAATGACATGTTTTATGGTTTAGGTATGAGGTGTCTCCCAAAACCTCATATGTGAGACAATGCAAGAAGTTTAAAGGTGAAATGATTGGGTTATGAGAGCCTTAGCTTAACCTCAGAATTAATTCCCTGATAAGAATTAACTGGATGTTAACCATAGACCCTGAGGAATATAGCCAGACATCTATGGACTAAAACTTCTGAAAACATGTGCCCTGAAATAAACTTTTCTTTCTCAAGTGTTCTCATCAAGTCTTTTGGTCACAGCAGAAAAAAATCTGACTAAAACAGCATGTATACAATGTATACTGATCAGAACAGGGTAATTGGTGTAGCCATCACTTCAAATACTTATCATTTCTCTGTGGTGAGAACGTCCAGGAATTTATTTTGATTTTGTATATTGCTATGGTTTGATTGTGTCCACCAGAAAGTATGAGTTGGAAACTTAATCCTCAATGCAACAGTGGTGGAAGTTTGGGACTAATAGGAGGTGTTTAGATCATGAGGGCACCACCATCATGAATTAATTAATAGTTATTATAAAAGGGCTTAAAGTCCTGAGTTCAATTTCTTGCTTTCTCTAGTTCTCTTTTTGCCCTTCTGTCATCGCATCACACAACAAGAAGCCCTTCGCCTGATGCTGGCCCCTCAAACCTGAACTTCCCAGCCTCCAGATACATGAGGCCATGTATTTTTATTCATTATAAATTATCCTGTCTCAGGTGTTCTGTTACAGCAGCACAAAATGGACTAAGGAATATATTAAACTTGTATCCTGCAACCTTGCTGAATTTATTTAAGCAGGTAGTTTTGAGCAATATGAGAAAATCAAGAAGTGTGTCTAGATTAAGGAAAGAATCAAGACTGTGATAATAGTTACCATGTACTAAGTAGGTTTGTGATAAGTCAGTGTTTTCCTATCTTCAATATGCTAATGAATCTCCTGGGAATTTAGTTAAATTTGAGACTGTGATCACTGAGTTTGGGGTAGGGCCTAGGATTTTGCCTTTGTAATAACTCCTTAGTAGGTAACTAGTGGCTTTTATTATTTTCAAGTTAAAACAACCCTGCTCTGTACACATTGTTTCCTTTTTTCTTTTAACAGACTTCATTTTGATTCACTGTACACATATGGGGTACAAATTTTCATTTCTATGGTTGTGCATTGTGTACATCCATATCATTCTTGTTAATCACACATGTACATAGGGTAATGATGTCTGTCTCATTCCACCATTTTTCATACCCCCACCAATGTTTCCCTTTTATAGATAAGAAAATGATATTGAAAATTGAGCAAGTAACCCAGATTCATAGAATAAAGCAGAGCCATGATTTGAACATGGTTCATTCTGATGCCAATGCTGGATTCCTTCCTCTATTACACTGGACATTTGGAGTATGAGAAGGACAGTTGGGAAATGAACAGAGTGTGGGTCAGGAAAAAAGCAAGATTTTTAGCATTAGAGTTGCTGCCTAGAATATATTTAAGTTTAAATGTACTTTGAGTTTGTCTTGGAGAGCTGATGAGTTCCTTTGCTCTACAGGGAGGGCAGAGTGAAGGCATGAGACTTGACAATCAGCTAGAAGTAAGATGATACTAGTAGACAAAACTCAAGATTAGAAGAGGTCTAGAAAGTGGCTTGCTTCTGATCAGGCTAGATTCTAGAACTGGATGGTATATATTGCTGAGATCTACACCTGAGATTACTGCTATTGTTGAATCTTAAATATTGAATACTAAGTGTTAGGTCATATCAATTGTGATGTTGTCATTGACTAATGCTACAGTTTGAATATGGTTTCAGTTTGTCCCCTAAGGATTCATATGTTTAGAGCCTGGTTCTTAGTGTGGCAACAATTAGAGGTGAGGCCTACTTGGAGATCCTTTGGCCATTGGGAGCATGCCCTCATGAGGAAGGTAGCTTTCATGGGATACCTGAGTTATTTTTCATGAGAGAAAATTATAAAAACTTGAGTCTGAACCAGGTGTGGTGGTGCAGGCCTGTAATCCCAGCAGCTTGGGAGGCTGAGGCAGGAGGATTGAGAGTTCAAAGCCAGCCTCAGCAAAAGTGTGATATGAAGCAACTCAGTGAGACCCTGTCTCTAAATAAAATACAAAACAGGGCTGGGGATGTGGTTCAGTGGTCAAGTGCCCCTGAGTTCAATCCCTGGTACCCAAAAAAACAAACAAAAAACATGAACCTGATCCCAGATTCACTCTTTGGCTTCCTGATGTGATCCATCCTTCTTGCATGTGTACTCACTGTGCGGTGCCATCCACCATGAGGTCCTTACTAGAGTCAAGCTGATGTAAGTACCACACCACTAAACCTTCAGAACTGTGACCTGAATAAACCTCTTTAATTTATAAAGTTACCTAGGTTCATGCATGTTGTTATAGTAATGGAAAGATGAACAAATACAACTACCTATGGAGGAAGAAATATATCAACATAGCATAGAACAGAGCTGTGGTCCTGGAGATCTAAGCTGGAAAACACCATGCTTCAATCTTCTTGTAACAAGAGAAATAAACAATGGCATAAATTCTGTGTTCCCTAGTCGAGTTGTTCTTTGATTAGATGTCTAAAAGCTGTTCCCTTTAAAAGGCTATATCAGACCCTGCTATTTTACTAGAGATAATAAATGTTATAGCATCAATATCATCCCTAAGATCTCAGAGTAAAGGTTTAGGAATGTGGGTAGGGCTCTGTTCATCAAAGCTATCTATGACAGACTATGGATAGGTGATCAGATTCCTTTGAAGTACTTCTCAGCAGAATATTAAGGGATTTCCATAACTTGAGTCAAAACACATGAGACAATTATTTTTGTCCTTAGCACCTTTTATTAAAGTATAACCCTTGATGACAATCTGGCAGGCATATCGATGTCAGCCAAGAAGGGAGTGGTGGAGGACACAAATAAAGAAACAATAAGATTCAGAAAAATTAGCTTCACCTGGGATAGATACCCCCCACACAGTTGTACAACAAACACTGGTTTTTATCTATACAAACTGCCCATGACCCACCCCCCTCTAAAGATCTACTAATCTTCAAATAATACAATATGCTGTTACAGAAATATTATTGGCATAGGCAACTCCTCTGGCAAGGACAGCAGGAGTTGCCAAGCTCCAGATGGGTGGAAGTGGCCAGAAATGTGCCCAGTTTCCTCCGTCTGGGGCCTGCTACTGGCAAAGCAGCACCTTCAGGGAGGCTGGGGTTCAGGATGTGGCTCTGGTGACCCTGGGCCTCTTTTTGGCACATGAAATTAAATGGAAAACAGAATCTGAACCCAGCCTTGAAAGGGCCTTTTCATCCTTTCACCATCTCTCCTTTCCTCTCCTAATCTCTTTTATTCTAGGGCTATATTTTCAGTATCTCTGTCTCATTTTCTAACACTGCACTCCACGTTGGCATTTACTTCTGTATCCTCGCTGTCTCCAGCTGTGAGATAACTGTTGGAGACTCAATTATCTAGAGCCCTGGGGATGGGGGAAGTAAGAGGGGACAAGTCATAGGAACTCTTATACTTGACTTCTTTCTATCAATCCACCATCAGATTTCCTTTTTCCCCACCAGGGGCAACATAAGTATTTGAAGGGGAAAAGCAGAAGTTAAGACCAATAACTGTCTTTAGGGATAACTTCTGGCCTATCTTCCAAACTGCTACCCCCTCAAAGGCCTTGGAAGAGGGCTGAGCCCTGAAACTGAGAGTAGGGAAGAACTATTGCATCTTAAATAATACTGGCAGCTTTGTAGCACTATGTCTCACAAGGGGCTTGCCACAGCAGGTGTGTGGCATGCCAGTGTCTGTTTAGTAGTTCACCTTTATCTACTGAACTTCTACTGCTTGGTAGAGTTTTGGGGTTACTTTTTAAGTGCTTTGGGACCTATGCTTCTATGTGAAAATGAGCATCCTTGTGTTCTCATTCCAACTCTAGAAACTAATTTGAGGTGGGATGTGGTACAAAAATAACAGTGTTAAGTCTGGGGTTGTAGCTCAGTGGTAGAGTGCTTGCCTAGCATGTGCAAGGCCCTGGGTTGGATTCCCAGCACCACAAAAACAAAACAAACAAACAACAAGAAACAGAGTTAATAGTATTTTTGGTATCATAACATTAAAGTACAACAAATCTAATGATGGCTAAAAAAAACCCAAACAAATAAAAAACAAGCTATACCATGGTGACCAGTTAAGTTGATCACTTTTTTCCCTGGGCATATACTTCAAATATCTATTCCAGCTGGGCGCGGTGGCACACACTTGTAATCCCAGTGGCTATGGAGGCTGAGACAGGAGGATAGAGAATCCAAAGCCAGCCTCGGACAAAGCAAGGCACTAGGCAACTCAGTGAGAACCTGTCTCTAAATAAAATACAAAATAGGGCTGGGGATGTGGCTCAGTGGCCGAGTGCCCCTGAGTTCAATCCCTGGTACTACCCCAAATCTATTACAGCCAAAAAATATCATAATGATGGAAAATATTGGCATAGTCCCCTAATAAAAGTTATTTCAATTGCTTGCTATTTACCTAGGTTTTGTATTTCTTTTTAAAAGCTGGCAATCATGGCCTGTATTTAAAGCACTCTCCCAAATTTCTCAAGTTTCACTTGGGTAAACCTAGCCCTTTAAAAGGCATCAGCATTCCTGAATAGAGTATAATCTTCTGCCAGAGGGAAGGATGACAAAGTTGACATTCAAACAGTGGTTCTGGCATTGGCAGTTATACTAAGAGCATACCCAGGAACCCACAGAAAGGGTTACCACCACTCCCAGGATACCCTCCTGACCAAGATTCTCCTATTGTTCTCAGACACCATGTAGAGGAAACCAGTATTTGTAGCAGCAGCAAAGTTCCTTGGCACATACTTTGGTTGAGTGAGATAACCCTGCTGCGAGAGTTAAGTTGCAAGGGCTCTGAGGAACTCAACAGGAACATGATGCCAGGGCTTGGCTGGAATGGGCTTAGGTGGGCTGTGTAATACCAAGGATTGACCCCAGTTAGCAAGGAATGGGGACATTGAGCAGGTAATGGGGCAGAGTTTGGTTACTATTCCCTTTCTGTCATTGCTCAATGGCTCACTTTTCCAGATTGGAAGCTGGCTACACATCTCAGGGCCTTGGCAATAGCAGCAACTTCAGTTCTTTGTGTAGTAGTCCCACCCTTATCTGCAGTTTTACTTTGTGTGGTTTCAGTTACCTGTGGTCAACCATGGTCTAAAAATATTAAATGGAAAATTCCAGAAATAAACAATTCATAAGCTTTCATTTGTGTACCATTCTGAGCACAATGATATAATCCTGCTATATCCTACCTGGGACATACCTTTGTTCAACATATCCACAATGTATAGGCTACCCTCTCTTTAGTCACTTTGGAACCATTTCAGTTACCAGATTGACTGTTGTAGTACTGCAGTGCTTCTGTTCAAGTAATCCTTTCTTTACTTAATAATGGCTCCAAAGCCCAAAAGTAGTGAAGCAAAAAAAGATACCAGGGCATAAAGCAAGGAAGACCGATGAACTCTGATACTATACAGTAATGCTGTAGGATATATAGGGAAAAAACATAGTCCATATAGGTTTTGGTTGCTATCCATGGCTTTAGGCATCCACTGGGGTTCTTGGAACTTAGCCTGCAAAGATAAGAATGGACTACCTATGCCTAAGATCCTGGCTGGACCATAATTTGTTCCCAGCTATCATAGTTTGGGTTCCCTGAGCCAGGTCACAGGCTGAGAAAAAAGTTGTTAGAGGAGTGCCTCCTGAGCACCTCTACCCCCCATCACTTGGAGATGCTAGAGAAATGGGCCATTTTTGTTAGTTTGAGAAATTTCTTTGGTTTCAAACTTAGCAAGAAAGAGTTGAACCCTGCTGGGGAATGCTAAGCTCATGGTCTCCCAGATTTCAAAGGAAGCACAGAGGCAGGCCGTGGTAGGGTGGCTATGAGTTCAAAGGAAGAACTGCATTCTTAGACATTTGTAGTTACGGTGGGAAGAAATCAGTGCCTCAGTACTTGCTTACCTAGCCATGGTAGACTCAGTCTGATCAGCAGAAAATGCTTTTCTTCTGGGCTAACTTTTCCCTCTCCATCTTCCTTCCTCTCACCTTATTAGTTCAAAAATGAAAAAAAAAAACACCAATCAAAACATAAAAATAAATACAATCAAAAGGTCATTGAAAATATAATAACAAGAACCCTCTTCCCCAATAATGAAACCTAAATCTAGAAGTTAGCTGGAGTAGCTAATAAAAGCCCATAGGGTGAAGTCCTGGAATAGGCACCTGTAATTCCCAGTGATGCAAGGGCACGATCAAATATGAGGTGATAGGCTCAAGGTCTGAGGACAGGAAGAAGGCCACACTAGTGAAGGCTGAGAGTAGGCCTCACCCCCTCAACTAGCTGCTGGGGAAGGTAGAAGTGGAGCCAACTGCTTTAAGCCTGGCTTTTTCCTGAGGGGCACCTAAGGATGCCCTGCCTTTGCTTGCTTTCTGTTACATACAATCTCTCCTTCTATGCCTCCCACTGAAAAGCTTGGGTGAAGCCCTGAAAATGGTGGTAGATGAATGCCCTCAAGTCAGGCAGTTCCCTGTGGGAGATGCCTGGACCCTAAGCCTGGAGCAGAATGGAGCTGCATAGGTGGGTGGGGAGTTCATGATGTCTTTGGTGTCCTAGTATAGAGAACAATGAAGGCACTTTGGTGATTCCGAGGGCAGTGAGTGTTACCCACATACACTGTGGGAAGGAGAGTGTGGCTGTGTGATCACACCTTGCTGCAGCTCCCTGCAGAAGCCTGGTGCCTCCCTAGGATCCCCTCATTGGTTGGGACCACTGCTAGGGAAGGAGCAGTGAGAGACATCCAGGGTAGAGGGCTGGAATGAATCGCTAACTTGTTGCTGTTTACTTGCTAACAAACCACTACTGAAGATCGAAAGCACTTCCCACTGTGGCCAGGCAGGGATGCTGTGGCAGACTGCTGATAGAATTAGAAATTGCTGGGCCCCAGGAGTAGGCTTTCCCTGAGACACTTGAGCTGCTCTTCCCCAAGCTTGATCTTCTCCTCCAGCTCTCGCTGTTCAATGATGAGAGCAGATTTCATCTTGACAAAGTGCTGGTAATCTTGGAGCTGGTCCTGAGGCAGGTAGCGTGAGACCATTCCAAACACCAACTTCTCCCGGCGGTCCACATGCTCCTTCAGCTCCTTGGCGTCTGCTAACTGGCCCGTCAGCTGCTGCTTCTTCTCTATCAGCACCAACTGGGGAAGCAGAGGACCAATTAAGTGCTCTCCTAATTATCAGGCATCTGCTTAGCAGTGCTCACCAGGGAAGCAGCCACAAAGCAGCTACCCATTCTGCTAATTGATCAGTCCTAGATTTCCTAATGTAAAGTCCACCTCCAAAGAAATGACTTTCTTTCTTGTAACTGGAGGAGCACAGCCATGACAGCAACTTTGGAGAGGGAGGATGTGCTATAACCTCTTTCCTTCTCTAAAGCTGTCTTTAATCTGTGAACTGTCACTGGGTTTTGGCAGTGGGGGAAGGCTCTAACAAAGCCAGCCTGTGTCCCTCCCATCTGGTGAGCCACCACTCTGGTAATGTTTTCTACATGGTGTATAGCTCTGTGTGAGTGGACATGTGTGAGTGTACCTATCCATGCACATGTATATGCATCTCTTATGTGGATTCAAAGCCACTTATATAGAGAAAAGTGATGCAGTTCGGTTCAGGAATTGGCACAGTGGGAGCAAACCTGCAAAACTGACAGCCTTCCACCTCAACTGCTTAATGAAAACTCCTCTTCCAATTCTAAAGAGAGTGAGGCGAAATAGCTGCAGCTGCTCCTGCCATTACCACCATCACTATTACTGGCAGCTAGTACCAACTCAGTATTTACCCTGTTTAAGGCCCTGTCTTAAGTAATTAATGTGCATTATGTAATTTAGTCTTCACAACAACCCCGTGTGGCAGGTAGTATGTTCACCTCATTGTATAATTGAAGAGATTGAGAGACAGTGAGATTAAGTACATAGCCCACAGTCACACAACTAGTAACTGGTAGAGTTAAAATTTGGGGACACACTCTCAACATTCTGCTCTCCAGCCTCTCATAATAGCCAAACATGAAAGAGGGAGTCCCAAGAAGAAACACATGGCATTTGTCTCCATCCACACCCCCAAGGACCCAAATTCTACCTTCTCTTGGTTGGCCTCTGAATCAATGCTGTTGAGAGCATTCTCCACTCGGGCCAATCGTCCAGAAAGTGACAGCAACAGGTTGACCACTTTGTCCAGGTCCCCAATAAACAAGCGGTATTTTTCAAACTCATTGGACTTGCAGACAGCTTTTAAGTTAGCTTCCACCTCTTCCCCAAGGGCAGAATTGGCATTGATGTCCTCTAGCAGCCCTCGCTGTGCCTCCCGCAGTACAGAAAGTTTGCGACCAATGCTTTCAATAAGCTGTATCTAGGGGAGTTAAATAGGAGGAAATAAATGATGAGCATGGGTACCAACAGAAACTGATCAGTGCCTGGCACTCTTGTACTGTGATCCAAGTAACAGATGTTAGGCTCTACCTCAGTCATTGGAAACAAAGAAAAGCTGAGCAAGTTGTGAGCAAATCTGGTTTTCAAGACAGGCACCTGCTATCCCTGACTGGTAGGCATCTCCATGCCACCATTAGACTTCTTGGCATTAGACAAGTGCTACCCAGGGGCTAAGCCTCATTTGCTCAATGCAACTGAATATTTGCTGAGACTGTTAATAAATAGGAGCCAGGATGTTAGTGAGATCCTAGGTTGGAAAAGCATTAGTCATCATTTTAATCATTCATTCTCCTTTATTGCACTTATGTATCTCTATGGTACTGTGCTAGGTCCTTGACCCCACAGCTTGGCTTTTGGTGATGGTGCAATGGAACAAGGGTCTTGTGTATACTAGGCAAGTGCTCATCCACTGAGCTACATCGTCAGCCTAAGATGCTTCTTAGATAGGTTGGTTATTTATTTATTTATTTATTTATTTATTTATTTCAGTGCTAGGAATTAAATCCAGTCCCTTGAGCATCCTAGGCAAGTGTTCTACCACTGAGCTACATTACCTGCCCTTTAGCTTGGCTTTTGAGGCCTTTGGATAGGAATGCAAATTCTGGAGTCAAAATGACTGGGTTTGACTTCTAGTTCTGCCACTCCCTAATTGTGGGACCTTTTGTAGAAGTTGTAGAGGTATTTGCAGTACCCACTGCATTGGGTAGTAATGATTCAGTGAGATGATACATGCAAAGGGCTTGGCACAGAGTAAGTACTCAATAAAGGCTAGGCTGCTGTTACTAATATTATAAATTATTCAATCTTTTCCTACCCTATCATTCTAATGTCACTCATCAAAATCTTTCAGGATTAGCCCCTCACTGTCCTCTATTTTCCCCAGATTCACCATTGTGTTCCATTGTTGCTTCTATAGTTCCACCTGTTCTTTCTTCCTTTTGGGTATTCTGATTCTCTTTTTAGGGCAGCTTTGCTCCCACCTTCATTATGGAAAGCCCTTCTCTGAAAGCTCTGGAAGGCTTCTCTCAATGATGGATCTCTCTCTCTCTCTCTCTCTCTCTCTCTCATTTTTTTTCCAGTGCTCTCAAGTTTTCTAGAATTAGATCTTACAGTGTAATTTCAAGTTGTTCCCGTTGTATTTCCTGTGTGTGAGTGTGATCCTTTGCCTACTATTAATTGTCCATCTCTCAAGGGAAGTACTGCCCTGTCTTCTGATTTGTGTGCCCTCTAGGGGTAACCAGTTCTGAGATTGCAGGAAGGCAATGTGGAGTTTTACAGTCAAAAATACCTGGATTCCAATTCTACATCCTCCAAACTCTCTGACCTTGGGCAAGACATCTAAACCCACTAAGAATTCTGTTTCCTCATCTGTAAACTGAATAAGTACTCCCCCCACCTGGTTGTTGTGATAGCTATTGAGATCACAAAGGTAAAATATTTACCATTGTGCCTGGCACATTAAGTGCTCAATGCATGTTTAGTGATGTTGCTGCCACCACTGCCACCACTGTCATTGCCCACAGCTTTTTCAGTCAGTATTGCAAGTAGTTATGAGAATGAACTTGAGTGCCATACTACTGAAATTTGAACCTCAGCTCTGCCACAAAGTACTGGTTTGATCTTGAACAAGTTACTCAATCTTTCTGTGCCTCAATTTCCCCATCTAAAAAAACCCAGGATAACCATAGTACCCATCTCATAGAGTGGTTATAAGGATTAAATGATTTAACATGTTATATGCTTAGAATAGTATCTTGTATGTAGTAAGTATGCCTCAGTGCTTCTTTTACTATTATTATTCCAGCTCAGATATTCTGGGATCATTGGCTTATGGTTTTCTAGAATGTTCCTTTCTAGTGGTTTATTTAGAGAGGTCCAAGTTGACCAAGACTAAGAGAACTTCCTCTGGGTTCTAGAGCCTGTTGTTATATTTTAGAACTGTTCAAAAGGCAGGAGATTATAGTCTGAAGTATTATACGTGTGTATTGAGGGAAAATTCTAAAAACCACCTACAACTGGGGATCAGTGATGAGGCAACATAAGTAGATATCAAGAGATTCCCAGTTATTCTACCATTGTCTTCTCTTCCACATAAAATGCAACACCAGGAATGCTTACAAAATAACCTACTCACCCCTGCTCCCAGGCTCTGATGGGTGGAAGGATGAAGTGGAAGAGCCCTTTGTTTTTCAGCACCAAAGCTCTGCAACCTGAACCTCAGCCCTAGGGAAAGTGTAGTGTGTAGAGCTGTGGAGTCATACAGACCCAGTCATAGATGGTTGTTTTTCTCTGTGATATTGCAAAATGGTGACCTTCCTTACCTTTCTTCCTCAGAAATAAAAACTGTCCTAGCCCACCCACAGTTACTTCAAATCACTCTCTGCTGTTCTGTGCTTTGCCATTTCTGCTCATCACTGTCTTCTCCTGGCTAGAACATTTATTAGGTTTGCCCCTTGAGAGGCCAGACCCTGAGTAAGCATGGAGCAGCCCTACCATGCTCAAGGAACATGGAATCCAAGGAAGCACATCTGGAGCAATAAAACTTTGATACCACCATGCTTCCAATTCCTTTCCTGACATTTTGCTTCAGATGGGAAATTGAAAGGAGGGCTTTTCAAATGGCCCTGTACCTTCGTACAGGTCATGTCCTGAAAGGGAAATATGGGCAGAAGAGCAATTTACATTGAGTTCACATGTCCATGAAATGGTAAATTGGGCTTTTGAAGTTGCCATGGCAACCCTATTTGCTTATGAAATAAAATGGGTAAGTGCAGGGAGGGCAAAGTGATTCCAGGAACTTGGTTTAAAAACTAGGCTAGTGGTATTTAGAGGAAGAAAAGGAGGGTTTGGAACAACAACATCATCTCCATTTATCTATTTTGTATTTCTAAGAGATAATTGACCATCATTGCAAATAAATACCAAAGTCTGCCAGCCTATAATTTCTCCTTATTTTCCTTAGTTAGTCTGTTCTCTCTTCCAGAAAGTTACACAGAGAATAAAAATCAATGACACTGCCATTGGCTAGAGTTCACCAGCAGAAGCCCTTACATGCCCTGGGCATTGAGTCACCTACAAGACTGGCTTAACTCAGAGAGGTAGCATGGTAGAACAGAAATCCAGAGTCTTAACTTGAAGCCCTGTATCTATGATTTTGAATATAACCCTTGGGAAAATCAGTCCCCTAGCTGATTAAAAAAAAAAGAATAGCAATTCCTATCTTGTATGATGGTCCTAAGGATTGGAGAGAGTGCTTTGATTACTGCTACTGCTACTAATAGTTCGTGAATCAAAAAGTGACTGGAATTGGATCCATGGGAAACATAGAGAGACTGTTTTGATTTCCATCTTGAAAATACAGGAATGAAAGATATTCTAGAGGGCATAGAGAGGCTGGTTGCCCTCCAGGCACAAATGTTGAAAATCTCTAGGGCATACTGAAAAACTTTACCTTCTTTTGAGCTAGTTCGTGATCCACTTCCTCCTCTCCCAAGCCAATCTCTGCCATCTCGGGCTGGTCTTTCAACTTGTTCAGCAGCTCTGCTTTGGCCACAGAAATATTGTAATAAGCCGAGTAAGAGGTAGGGATTCCTGGGGCGCCTGGAGGAGGTGAGAAATGCTGAAACTCGTGTCTGTGGAAATAAAGAGTGACCATTTATGGGTATCTGTTGAATAAGACTGCTGACCTTTCCACTCCCTTAATTTACCCATCTGTAAAATGGGACCCTGCTTCAGCAAGGAGTTCTAACAAATAGAACACACTGCACTGCTCTGATGTAAAAGGGACACAAGGGCTATCTGGAACCCAAGTAAAGGCATACTTTAAGAATATTCTTATAAGGTTATTTCCATACCCATCATTTTAGCAATTAGAGGGACTTCTTTAGAGATAATTTGGTTTGGTCATTAACACTACTAAAATATAGAAAAAAAATGGCAAACCCCAAAAGTTCTGGGATTCTGATCATGATTCCTATGGGTTCATGGTCCCAGTATGTGAATTCCAAAGGAGGGGATAGATGGTGAAGAAGTATCTGAGAGCTTCTCTATGGGTCATTCAAACCTGTTGGCCTCTGTTCTACCCATCCATGGATTCCCACCCACTCTGGAGCTCTATCTAGTCTGCTTTCTTACAAGGGTGCCCTGTGGCTTTCCTGGACACTCTCATTTCTTCTTTCCTGATGCCGCTCCTGCTTGAAGTAGCCCCTCCACTGCAAATCTCACACAGCAAAGAGGTCACCTATGACCTCAGTAGTGGTCACTATCTTCAAGGCTGGGGTTAACACCTCTGCAAGGGACTTATCACGGCCAACTACATCTCTCATGAGCTCTTCTGAGACTGCCTGCTATAGATCAACCCTTTGACCTGAAAAGGAATAGTATCTCTCCACTTCAGGAATATCCCCAATGACCCCAGCCTCCTGCATGGCTGTAGAATGCAATGGGGAGAAAATGGAACTAGTGACACTCAGGAGCTTAAGTGTAGCAGCGGACCCTGTTGTCTTGGGTTCACCAAAGCCCGCGGGGTTAAGGTGTTGCTTCTCAGAGCTCCAGCCCATGAAAGCAAATTTCTCCTCAGGAAAGAAGTATTTCTGGTTCCATGCTGGCTTGGGTTTGGACTCTTCTGCCATTGAGACATCTGGTCTGGTGGGAAGAACAAAAGAGTAATGCTACAGTGTCAGGATTCACCAATCAAATGGTCAATAATTATGTCCAGGGTTTATGCCATGGGCAGGCCCACCCCCACCATCTATATTCTCTTGGCTTACTAGCCACCCTCACCCACCACCTGTCTATGTCACTACCCCTTTGCTAACCTCTAGCTGTTTGAAAGGGAAAATAGGAGAAACTCATTAGTCATTTTTGCAGCTATTTGCAGCTCTTAGATAAAGGTCAAAAATAATGGCTAAATGGCTCCATAGCTATTTACTGATTCATGCTATGCTGTCTCCTAATTTATTGCACAAAAGAAATTTTGGCATGACAATATTCCTCATCCTAGGGAAATTCATTTTACATGTAGGGTTTCAAGCTTATGACACTGATATAGGAACAATGCCAGCTAATAGTCAGACAGTGTTTACCATGCCCCAGAAATGGTCCTAAGGTAGATACCACACATATGTATGCATGTGCCTGTGTGTGTGCACATACACATGTGCATATATAGATGTATATCTGAATGCTCATCATAATCATTTCACAGATGAGAAATACAAGGCACCAAGAGGTGAAGTGATTTTTCTCAAAGTCACCAGCCAGTAAATAGCAGATCTGGGTTTGCCCAGGAAACTTGAATCTAGAAACTGTGCTTTTAGCCATTATACTATACAGACAAAGGGGCAACATGACATCTTATAAAACCATATATGTAAAGGATTTTCTAACTGGAATTTACCTTTGTTAACAGAGAAAAGAGGACACTTTGGAAGGAATAAAGAAAATATCAACTTAGGGAATCCTTATCTCTGTAAAAAAAATTTTAGGGCATGTGTGAAAGTTCTGAGTTAGGAATCATAAAGAAAAAAAAAGATGTGCTAATTGGAGACACAGTCCTCAGCAGACACAGCCCTGCCTCGTATTATAATGGATCATGATAGAGCACTGTGATCTAGGGCAGCTCTCCTTAGCACCTCCATGAACAGGGAAGGAATTATAGGAGATCTTTAAGAACATTCAGAATTTGAAAGTGAACATCAAAGCAAAAACCCTTCCACAGAGCTCAGAAAGGAAGTGCATAGAGTCCCTAAAGCAAGCTATTGAATCAGCACTTGAATCAGTCATTAGACATTATCAACATTTGATAATTCCACTAACTTGCTTCTACATGTGTCTCTGATATTTTTAGCTGAATGGTACATGGGTCATTGATATCCTGGGGCTTAGCTTGGTTGAACTGTGGATGTCCTTGTTTGTATTTCAGATTGAAATGACATACATTTACTTGCCTTTAACACTATACTTCCTTATAAAATTATAAAGTTGCTTCCTTCTGGTTAGCACTCTGTGCTCTTCTAGAGGTTTGAACAGAATCTTCTTCAGGAGCCCAGAGATCCTGGGATGATGTTGTGGGGCATAGTGAGCCAGCCTCCCTGGGTTCTGGTTACCTGGGATCTTGTGATAAAGTTTTATAATCTCCCTGGTCCTCACTTTTCTCATCTAAAAGATGGAGGAGACTCATTGTAACTATTACCTAGGATCATTCTGGAGATCAACTCAATCAATATGGTGGGGTTATATCTTGATAAAGTCATGGTAAACTGAAAATATCGTAAGTTGAAAAATGTGTTGACTACACCTCACCTACTGAACATCAGAGTCTATGAGTACAGCACATCATCGTCTTGTTTCCCCACATGATCATGTGGCTGATTGGGAGCTGCAGCATTGGAACAGTATTGTACTGCATCTTGCTAGGCCAGGGCAAAAAACAAAGTCTAAAATCCGAAGTATAGTTTCTATGGAATGCATATTTTTATTTGCAACATTATAAAGCCAAACTATTCTAAATCAAATCATCCTAAGTCAGGGACTATCTGTCCATGCTTAGGACATTTCTGGGCACATAGTAAACAGGCAAAAAATGTTAGCTGTGTTGGGAATGAGGCTCTTCCTTTACTTTCTATCTCTAAAAGAATCATGTATAATTTATTTTTTGCAGCCAAAAGACAGGGCTATATGCAAACAAATGTTTTTACTTGCATCCCACAGTCATTAAAAAAACCTCTGGATCACTTTTTAATATCTACAGCAATAGTAATTTCCTTCTCTGGGGCCTAGGTGCCAAGGTGAATGGAGGTATATGAAAGAGGATGAACAAGAGCCCACAACTGCTACCTTGGATACTGCTCTACAGGAAGGAAGAGGGTCTCCTGAAGACCCAGATGACTAGAACGATAAGGTCTCTCTATGGAAGGTTATTGAAGAAGATAAAATAGTCACAGGTTTTAGAATCATATAGATCTAACTTTGAATCTTTGCTGTGTAGTGCCAAATTAGTTTTTCATTTGCTAAGTTTTTGTTTTCTTAGCTGTCAAATTGGGATAATAATGGCCAACAGGGATATAAGGAGGATTAAATAAAATAATGGACATAAAATGCCTAGCAGTGTCTCGCACATAGCAAATGCTTAATAAATGTTCAAGCATTCATTTATTCATTTCTGCTGAAATGTTAGTTAAGTGCCTATTATGTGCTAGGGTACTTTCCCTTCTCCCAGCTCTGATACATAACAAACACAGTTACTTTCTGCAAAGTGTTTTCTAGTTGCAATATGAATGCTGCCCAGGGAGACAGCTTGAGAAGCAGCCACATTGGGATCTGATAAGGGCATCTCACAGTGCCTGGGAGCCAGGTCCTGTACAAGGTTTGCGTGTGGCACCTTGGACTGGAAAACTGCTCAAACACTAATAGATAGCCATAGCCAAGTGTTATGGTTTAGATATTAGGTGTCCCCCAAAAGCTTATGTGTGAGTCAATGCAAGAAGGCTTAGAGGTGAGATGATTGGATTATGGGAGCCTTAAACCAATCAGTGACTTCATCCCCTGATAGGGATTAACTGAGTGGTAACTGAAAGCAGGTAGGATGTGGCTGGAGGAGTTGGGTCACTGAGGGTATGCCATTGGGGTGTATATTTGGTGAGCTGAACTTACTTTCTCTGTGCTTCTTGGTGGCCATGTCCAAACTTGCTTTTCTCTACCATACCCTTCCACCATGATGTGCTACCTTACTTTGGTCCCTGAGGAATAGAGTCGGCCATCTGTGGACTAAGACCACTGAAACTGTGAGTCCCCAAATAAGCTTTTCCTCCTTAAAATTGTTCTCATCAGGTCCTTTGGTCACAGCAGTGGAAAAGCTGACTAAAACACCAAGTAACAGAATTTGCCCATCAAGTCAATCACAGACACAATAACAAGGTATTTCAAAATAGCAACCTGTCCCTGGCCAGTTCCTGCAATAAAGGATTTAAAGAAAGTACTCATAAGACATCTGCATCCTGGCACCCACGTCTCGCAGAGAGTGGCCATGGCTCCCCTCAGGAAGGCAGGCAGATATGAGAACCAAAGCACTGAGCAATGGTGGTCCTTGAGTTTTGCTTTGCTACAAAAAGGACAACCAGGCACTGTAGGGTATGCAAATGAGCAATGGCACAGTGGAGTGACCAGACGTTGGAAGCACTGCTATCAGATGGCACTCCTGCTTTGACCTCCCTGCTCAGTCAACCTAATTACCACCTGTTGCCCACCAAAGCAAATACGAGGAGGCAGGGAAACAGAAAGGGGAGAAAGTAGAAGAGACAAAGAATGTCCTTAGCTGTCATAAGGAATTTTCAGGGGACAAGCACTCAGCCCCAGGAATACCTTTCATGTTAAGGTAGAGGGAAGAATTTATAGGCCCAGTCTACTTGTCCTAAAGTAGAGGCAGGTCAGGTTGCCAGCTGGCCTCTTGTTCTGGAGAGCAAGTGGGGAAAAAGGCAGGAAAGAAAACCCTGAAGCATATTTCTGAGAAAGGCCCAGTAAAGGCAAGAAGGGTTGCATGGCTTTAGGATCAGGGGTCAGATACTGATGCATATTTCAAAGAAAAACTGGGAAATAATAAGGTATTTTAATAATGATGTTAAGGATAAGAATATCAACAACTCTCATTTACTGAGCATCTATTATGTGTTAAACATGTATCTATGTCCTTTACATAAATCATCTTAACCCACACAACAACCACAAGGAGCAGGTATCATCATACCCATTTTCCAGGTAAGAAAACCAAGGCTGTTTGATTGACCTGCCCAGTTGGAAAATGGCAGAGATGGAATTCAAACTTATGCTGCCTAATTCCTCAGGGACCCAATACCTTTCACAAACACTTACTTGGGGGAATTAGTGGCCTCCTGCTCTGATGTCCTCCAATGTCCACCAATACCATAATAGCAAGATGGCTGAGCCTGCTCAGGTTGAGAACCCAAGTGGCGCCTTATTGGAGGCAGGAAATTACTGGAATGGAGAGCAAAGGACTCTTGATCTGGGAGGCTTTGTGAACCCTGCCTTGAGGTTTCCAGGTGACCAAGAGGTTGTGGCTGCTCGAGGACCTCCTCAGGATTGAGGGCACAGGAACCAGTGGTTTCTGAACTGAAATACTGGGGTGGCAGTTCCTCCTCCTCTTCTCCCTCCTCCTCCTCCTCTTCTTCCTCTTCCTCCTCCTCTTCCTCCTCCTCCTGCTCCTGCTCTTGCTGCTGCTGCTGCTGCTGCTGTTGTTGTTGTTGCTGCTGCTGCTTCTGCTGCTGGGCTGCACGGAAGAGCCTGTACTTCTCCCAGTTGGGAGGAGGAGGGCGAGGAGGAGGAAAGGCCTTCTTCCTGGCTCCAACAGGATCTGGCTGAGTCTCATCACCTTTGCTAAAGAGCTCCCTCCGATGCTGTCCCCAGGCCCGGGTACTCTGAGGCTCCAAGCTGATGTGGCTCTCTGAGAAGGCACGGCTGCGCAGTGGACGGGGCATGGAGGCAAGGGAGCTCCCCTCCTCATAAACTGAAGTTTCATCTGTTTTCTTCAATGCATGTTTGAAGTCTCCAAGGAGGTCAAGAGAAGAAATTGCTCGGTGACTTGATAAATCCAGTGATGGGTTCTCAAGGCAAGGATGAAAGGGGGTTGCCCATGAAAAGCTAGTCTTGGAATGAGCCATTTCCCTGCAAACAGCAGATGAAAGTTAAGTAAGATAAGCATGTTGTGGACAGGTCCACAGTTTGGATGCCATTGTCTATGTAAACTTTTAAACAGCCACAAACACTGTAATAATTGTAGAAAGTATAATAATCATAGTAATAATAATACAATAATGACAATAGCTAATATTTATTGTGCATATACTAAGTACCAGGCAATATTTTAAGTGTTTCTTAATTTAATTAACCCTCATGATAACCCTAGGTGGTAGCTATTATTGTCATGATTTTACAGTTGGGGCAATATAGACATGGACAGGTCAAGTCACCTTTCTGGGGTCATAAAGTTAATAAGTTTGTAGAGCTAGAATCTGAATTGTCAAGCTCCAAAGTCAAGATACACACATACTACCTCAGTTTGTTTAAACCCCTTAGATTGGATAGGGTATGTTCTGGGACTTAAAAGTTTGTTTATCCTGTCTTATCTGTTGTTTTTATTTGTTTAACATTATGAAAAGTTTGGGTATTTAGAAACGTATAGAGATTTCTATAATAAATAGCCACATTTCCACCTACCACCCAGAATTAGCACATTTAATATTTGTTATCTATGCTTCAAGCATTTGTCTTGATAAATAGAAATAATACCCTTTGTGTCGATTCCCCTGCCTCTCCAGATGCAACCTGTATCATGAATGGGATATGCCTAATCTCCATGCTCTTATACTTGTAACAAAAAACACCAATGAGCCATTCATAAATTTCTGCTACTTGGTTTTATAATGTATCCTAATGCAGTTCCAATCACAATTCTCAATAACAAATTCTTGAACTATAGCAAACTCTAAATTTCTAACAATTTTTTTTAACTTCAACTTTTTTTAACACTTGGGATTTTGGGCACTTTACCACTGAGCGATGTTATCAGCCCTTTTTAATGTTTTATTTAGAGACAGAGTCTCACTAGGTTGCTTACGGCCTGGCTAACTTGTTCAGCCTCAATTTGAACTTGTGACACTCCTGCTCAGCCTCCTGAGTCGCTGGGATTACAGCCACCCACCACCATGCCCATCTATTTTTTTAAGTATAAACTTGCCAAAAAAAGAGAAAGGATATTAAAGAATGTTCTGTTATAGACACAATGGGAAAGGGGATAAGTCAGCTATAAAGCATTTTACAAGACAACTATAATTAAAAGTGTGTTGACAAACAGAGCAGTATAGAAAGTTCAGGAACAAATAAGACAATCTATCAAATCATTATATACATATATATATCAAATCTTCCAAAACGTGGAGATAAAGAAAGATTATTTAATAAATCTCTTTGAGAAAACTGCAGAACAGTGCTATTTGGAGCTAGACCACTTATATACCAAAATAAATTCAAGCTCAAGAGTGAAGGATATGTGGGTATATATCAATTAAATGTACCACATATCTGATGTATGTATATATATGTATTGATATTATATGCATATATGTATAATATAGTTATAAGGAAAAAGTTAAAGTTTTAAAAGAAAATTAAAGATTATCCCTTGTGAGGTAAAATAAAATTCTCATAAGTGATAGAAGAAAATCTCCAAGGAAAAAAGTCCAGGTTTATTTGAGTATGTGTCAAGTGCCAAAGTTCTATAAAATAAACAGTGACCAATGTTAAAAAGACATCTTTTTGGTTACAGAGTATAAAGGGTTAAGCCCTCTAAACCACAAGATCTGGTTTCCTGCTCCAGCCTATGAGCAATCCGTATCATGCTAAGTCCTGGCCAGTGACAGGAAATTGCAAGGGTTCAATTAGATCATCAGAATATGCATTCAATGGTTTAAACAAAGAATGGGAATATTTTTTTAAATAATGATTCAGCCAGCTTCAGTGGCACACACCTGTAACCCCAGCAGCTCAGGAGGCTGAGGCAGGAGATTTATAAGTTTTAGGCCAGCCTCAGCAACTGAGCAAGACCCTGTCTCAAAATAAAAATAAATAAATAAATAAATAAATAAATAAGGGCTGAGGATGTGACTCAGAGGTTAAGCACCCCTGGCTCAAATCCTGGTACCAAAGTATCAGTAGAAGTAGTAGCCGTAGTCATCATCACACAAAAAATATACACATAATGGTAGCAAAGATCAGACAAAATATAAGGTAAAATGTCCTTCATTGCCCTCATCTCTAGCCCCCATCCTGGCTAGTTATTCACTCAAAATAAAAATAAAAACCAATACCATGCTGTTTTTGTTACTATTGCTCTGTAGTATAGTTGAAGGTCTGGTAGATCAATGGTACAGAATAGAGGACACAGAGACAAACCCACATAAAAACAGGTATCTCATACTTGACAAAGGAGCCAAAAACATGCAATGGAGAAAAGACAGCCTCTTCAACAAATGGTGCTGGGAAAACTGGAAATCCATATGCAGCAAAATGAAAATAAACCCATATCTCTCACCCTGTACAAAACTCAACTCAAAGTGGATCAAGGACCTAAGAATTAGACCAGAGACTCTACACCTAATAGAAGAGAAAATAGGTCCAAATCTTCATCATGTTGGCCTAGGACAAGATTTCCTTAGCATGACTCCCAAAGCACAAGAAATAAAAGCAGGAATCAATGATTGGGATAGAGTCAAACTAAAAAGCTTTTTCTCAGCAAAGGAAACAATCAGCAATGTGAAGAGAGAGCCTTCAGAGTGGGAGAAAATCTTTGCCACACACACTTCAGATAGAGCACTAATCTCCAGAATCTACCAAGTACTCAAAAATCTTTACACCAAGAACACTAATAACCCAATCAATAAATGGGCCAAGGAAATGAACAGACACTTTACAGAGGAAGATCTACAAGCAATCAACAGATTCATGAAAAAATGTTCAACATCCCTCGTTATAAGAGAAATGCAAATCAAAACCACCTTAGGATTTCATCTTACCCCAATTAGAATGTCTTTTATTAAGAACACAGGCAACAACAGGTGTTGGCGAGGATGTGGGGAAAAGGGTACACTCTTACATTGCTGGTGGGAGTGCAAGTTGGTGCAGCCACTCTGGAAAGCAGTGTGGAAATTCCTTAGAAAACTTGGAATGGATCCACCATTTGACCCAGCTATCCCACTCCTTGGCCTATACCCAAAGGACTTAAAATCAGATGGCTACAGTGATGCAGCCACATGAATGTTCATAGCTGCTCAATTCACAATAGCTAGATTATGGAATCAACCTAGATGCCCTTCAGTAGATGAATGGATAAAGAAACTGTGGTATATATACACAATGGAATATTCCTCAGCCATAAAGAAGAATAAAATTATGGCATTTGTAGGTAAATGGATGATGTTGGAGACTGTTATGCTAAGTGAGATCAGCCAATCACATAAATCCAAAAGCCGAATGGTCTCTCTGATAAATGAATGATGATGCATAATGCGAGGGGGAAGGGTGGCAAGAAGAGAGAAAGGATAAATAGCACAGAGGGAAGGGAGGGGTGGGGTCTGGGTGGGGGGGTAAAAATAATAACAGAAATTGTGACAGATACCATTGCCCTGTGTACATGCATGAACGCACAGATGGTGTGACTCTACTTTGTGTACAACCAGTGAAACAATAGCTGTACTCCATTTGTGTTCAACGAATCAATAAGTAAATTAAAATAAATAAATAAATAAATAAAAACCAAAAGCAGTGAGTGGAAAGTAAAATGATGAAAATGAATACAAAGCAGAGAGGCCTTTTCTGATTAGCTTATCAAAAATAGAGATGATTGATCCTTAATCATCCTTATTCTACTTTTTCTTTCTCAGAACATTTATCACAGCCCACTGATATTATATTTTGTATGTATTTTTACTTGTTTATTTTGGTATTCCATTCTCTAACTAAAATATAAGCCCCATGAGGTCAGAGATCTTGTCTGTCTCACTCATCTGGTCTCTAGTGCCTGGTACATAGTAGGTGTTCAATAAACAATTGTTCAATAAATTAGTTAATACCAATAATTTAAAATGCACATCATAATACTCATATTATAAAAAGGCAAATTAAAGGCAAAAAAGCAATAAATAAGCAAAGAACACTATAACGTTAATGACTACAACACATGCAACACACGATGAAGATCTAAGAACCCTGAATCTTTTTATTTTCTTTTTCTTTTTTGTTGCAGTACTGGGAATTGAACAATGCAGGGGTGCTCTACCACTGGGCCAGCCCCTTTTTGTAAACTTTTAGTCATGGTCTCATTAAGTTACTAACGCTGATCTTGAACTTGCAATCCTCCTTCCTCACAAATTGCTGGGATTACAGGTGTGCACCACTGTGTATGGTAATATTCTGAATCTTTAAAAAAAAATGTTTCTCTTTTTAAAGAGAGAAGAAAAACCAAAAAACAGCATCAAAATTTGTAAAGCAGGGCTGTGGTGCAGCTCAGTGGTAGAGCATTTGCTTAACATGTGCAAAGCCCTGGGTTCATCCCCAGCATCACACATATAAAAAAATCATAAAGTAAAATCTATAGAAAATGCAAAAGGATTAAAAAGCAGAAACAAAATGTAAGGTGGTTCAATTTATAACAGATCATGACAGTCAAAAATCAAGATAATGGAAAAATCTAAATTTCTTCATACACTAAAAACAAAGACTATCTTTTTTTCAAAGGCACATGGAACATTTTTTCAATTGATATATATTGAGCCTGAAAGTGGAAGTAGTACAGGTCACATTCTCTAGTCACAATACAGTAATGCTGGAAATTAATAACATGAAAGTAAAAAATCTCCAGCATGTAGAAAGTAAATGAGGGAAAAAACCTTCCACTTCAAAGTGGAAATGTAATGTGAAATTGCAGAAAGCCTATAAAGTGATATTAACAAAAATATCAGAAGCTGAAGGATATGGTGGGCTAAAGTAGTAGTTCAAGGAAAATCTGTAGCCTTAAATACTTACATTAATACATAATAAAAATTTAAAAAATGAATTAGGCATTAAACAAAAGAAGTTAGGAACATCTCAAAAATAAACATAAATCAATCACAAAGTCAATAAAACTAAAGGCAGAAATTAACACACTGGAAAACACATGACAGAATTAATAATGAAACCCTAAAGCCAGATCTTCAAGAGAAAATATGAAACAGTAAAACAGAAAAAACATTTGTTAATCTAATTTTAAGAAACCCAAACAAACAAAATTTGAAATGGAGAAATTATGACAATTACAGAGTAAATGAAGAGTAAGTGAATACTTCATAAAAAATTAGAATGATTTTATAGAATAACAAAAATTAGCAACACTAATAGAAGAAAAAGAATTTTTTAACCCATTAGTTACCATAGAAATTATGGATAAATTCGACCAAAAAATACCACAATCACATAGTCTTGCATTAATTCCATCGACCTCCCTGGAACACGCACAATATCAAAGTTATTAACACTTTCTAGACCCTGGAATCTCAAGAACAGAGAAGACAGATTCTTCCATAACATTCCTGGTTTAACATACCAAATCCAATGACTACAAAATATATGAAGGAAAACTAGAGATGAATCTCATCTGACAATATTGATGTAAAATTCTTAAAATATAGTAGAGAATCCAGGAGGATGTTAAGAATATAATGTACCATAAACAGTAAGGTTCATCCTTGAATTAAAAGACTGGTTCTGATTAGAAAACCTATTCATATGAATGACAACATTGATAAATCCAAGGATGAAAGACATAAGATAATCTCCCTAATCCAAAAATATATTTCATAACAATTCAACATCCTTCCAGATTGAAAAAAAACTAATAGGGAAATAAGGCTATTTCATTAACACCATCATTATCATTATACATTTTTAAAGACAAAAGTCAACCTTGTGCTTAAGGGCAAACTACTAGATGCATTCCCATTAAAATGAGGAACAAGGCAAAAGTGCCCACTTTTCCCACTAGTATTTAATATTGTTCTAAAAGTATTAGATATGCAATGTAACATAATAAATAAGTAAACATTGGATGAGGGTGTGTGTTATTATTGTGTATAAATAATAAGTTGTTTATCTGGACAATTCATGAGAAACAATTTCAAAACCAATACCAATAATAAGAAAATTCAGTAAGGTGTCAGGGTATAAAATTAATCTATAGAAATCAACAACTTTCCCATTCATGCAGCAATCAGAAAATATACTAGAGGGAAAGATCACATTTACTACAACAATTAAAAAGATAAAATACCTAGTAATAAACCTAAACAAGAAATATGTGGGACCTGTTTGCAGAAAACTTTAAATCTCTGTTGAGGGTTGTAAAATAAGATATACATAAATGAAATAACACACACTTTCCTAGCAAGGATGATTTGATTTTGTAAAGATGTTACCTCTACCTAATAATCTATAAACTTAGGAGAAACCAAATAAAATTGTCAATGGATTACATTTTGAAACATTATTCTAAAGTTCATATGGGAAAATAAAGTTGTGAGAACAACCAGGAACAGTTGAAAAATAGTTTTGAGGGAGAAGTAGCCATACCAGTTACTAAAATTTTTTCTAATGTTACAGTGAATAAGGCAGTCTCACAAACAGAAAGGTATAGCCATGGGATAAAACATAGACCCTTAGAACACTGAAATAAACCCAAACATATATGGGAAATTAGTTTGTGATAAAGAAAGCACTTCAAATAGTGGGGGGAAAGATGGATTAGTCAATATCATTTTGAAACAATTAGGTAGCCATTGGGACCAAAAATAAGCTGGAATACTCTTACTACTTTTACAAAAAAAAAGTTCAGATCATTGAGTCTCAAATGTAAAAAAAAAAAGTCACAATGAAGTTTCTAGAGGAAAGAGAAAACATGGGGAGAACTTTAAAATAATCTTGGCAGGATAAAGTTCTAAATGAGACACCAAATAAATATGCAATAAGAGAAAGTTGATAAATTTGACCTCTTAAAAACTAAAACTTGGTGTCCAGAAAAGTATCATGAACAAATTGAAAAGGTGATGATACACTGGGGAAAATATCGTAACATACAAGAGGAAGTGCCCTTACTATGTGAAACATAAAAGGAACCAACAACTCAGTAAAGAAAAATATATAATTCATGGAAAAATAAGGATGACTTACCAACATATTAAAAGGTGTTCAACCTCACTTAAAGAAATACAAATACAAACAATAATGAATCATTTTTAATAAAAAATGAAGAATTGATAAGGAAACAGGTGATCTCCTATATACCTCTCTTGGGAGTCTAAACTGGTGTAGTCTCTATGAAGCACACTTTGGTAGGTAAAATGTGCATATCCTTTCAATCAGCAATTCAACTGCTAAGGGTTTATCCTACAGATGTATTTTAACATGAACACAGAGAGATATTCATAAGGATATTCACTGTAGCTTTATGTGTGATCACAAAATACTGGAAACATTCTAAGTGCCTTTCTAAAAGGGAAGGTAGGGAGGGGAATTATAGAAATCCATTGGATTATTCAAAAGGGAATGAAGGGAAGGGAGGGGGAGGAGAATAGGAAGGACATTAGAATTAATCAGACATAACTTTTTTTCCTAGCCTTGTATTTGAACACACAACCAGGTAACTGCATGGAGCCATCCTTCCATGCGAAAGGCCACTTAATGTGGAAACCAGTGCACAAGAGGCCAAAGATTTGTTCTGGATTTACATAAAATGAAGTCATCTTTCCACCCTCCTTGGGCTCTAAACACTCTAATCTTATTTTTCAAACTAGGCCCTATGACCATTTTTTGTTTTGACTAGGCCCTTGATTTTCTAGTCTAAAGCAGATCTTCACAGAATTTTAATAATTACTTTTCTCACATTTCTTGCATTTAAAAACATCAGAATATTAGTACCTAAAAGAAATTTATGAATAACCTACCAGCATATGTTGAGGTTCATGTTCAGAAAATTCTTACTGGGAGCAGTACATGATCCAAAAGTTGGAAACTACTGGTCTGGATCAGCAGTTCCTAATCCAAGTGGTTCCTAATCAGAATTGCCTGGGGAGGTTGTTTAAAATAAAAATAAATGGGCCTCATCCCTTGAAATTGGGATTTTAAACCTTTGTGGTGGGCTCTGGAAATCTGCATTTTAGAGAATTAACACAGGGGATTCTAACATAAGTGGTTCAAGGACCATATTTTGGAAATACAAGTTCAGGGCACAAAGTGTTATGATTTAGAGGATGAGCTCTTTGTTCCACTTAGGTTGGTTTTAAAACTCTACATTCTGTTTCCCAACCCTCCCCACATGCACTCGGTTGCACATTACAAACTCCTGACCATGGCTCTTTCCCCCTCTCCTACGTTAATTTCCAATCTAGATCTTATGAAATGCAGCAATATCTCCGACGACACCCCACTTTCACCATTTTGCTTTGATATTTTCGAACAAAGTAGGAAGGGGTATACATGTTTTGGTCTCCTTCGATCTTGTTATCTTAGTATAATATTCAGTAAGAATTTACTGATGGAATGGCTTGTACATACATTGGCCTAGATGATCTCATGAGGGTGGTCCTTCCCCTTTCTGGAATCCTGCCTCCTTCTGCTTCCCAGTGTCCATGTCTCTGTAATGTACAGGCTGGCCCTACTCAGGTAAGTGAAAGGGAGAGTGGTGATTTTAACTTTAGGGTTGATATCGATTATAATAATTTCCAGGTTGCCTTATTAGAGCCCAGAGTCTCCAAAAACATTAGGTTGCCATGAATTGGGGCACCAAATGTCCCTAGAAGGGCACATTATTTTCTTTCAACTGATTTTGAAGTGGGTAAATTTAGTAAGGCTGACTGACATAGTGGTTAGTACCTAAACAAGACACCTTTGAATCTCTAGCCTTATGGATCTTCACACCACTCTTAAGCTGAGACTTGCTTTTTATTCTTTCTCCCCTTTTAGTGGATAAGAATAGTGAGCAAATGAGTCCATGGTTAAAATACTTGGTAAGTTAGGGTCTCCTGGTTAGGCAGCCATGTGGCAGAGCTGGGACCTGAGGCCTCCCAGTTTCCTGAATGTTGAGCGGGGTTGAACATTAACCAGGGAGCAGTGCAGAATGACTTCCTTGATAGAAGCAAGGAGTGGGGTTGAAGCACAGAGCTGTTAAGGTTACAATTTGCATAACCATAGGCCATTTACTTCCCTCTAATAATAAAGATATACCATCATTTATTAGGTACCTTTCTATGAACCAACCATCATTTCTAGGTCCTTTTTTTGTACAGTTAAGCCTCAAGACAGTTCTATATTTTACTGAATCAGAAATAAGTACTTTGCTCAAGGTCATGCAGCTTTTGAGTTATGGAACCAGATTTTAAAATTCTACTGGGAACTCAAACCCCAGTCATTCTAACATTGTGTCCTTTCTGCTCTGCCCTAATGCCTTTCCTGGGCCCTACTAGGGAAAGAGAAACCGTAGTAAGTTTGAGTACTGTCATGGAGCAGGGCTCTTTTCACTGCAGGACTTTGACTGAACAGGCTTACACTGAAGTGCATTAGGCTCAAACCAAGGGTATCAGCCTATGAATGTTCTATTTTGAAAGGCTCAAGACTCCTAAATACACAAAAACTGACAACACTTTGGGACTGAATAAGGATATTCTTCCTGGAGTAAAAGACAGAGCACTTCACTGAGGAGCAGGAACTGTGGTTTCTTCCTTTTGTGTTGAAAACTATGTTAGACACTTTCATGCAGGTATTTCAATTGGTCTTTAAAACGACCCACTGAAGTAGGCTCCACTATTAGGGTACCCTAGTAGGTATCATTATTGCCAGTTGGCAGATGAGAATTGTTAGGCTCATAAAGAGTAAATCATTTTCTCAGTAGGTAAGAAGCAGTAGTTTTCAGACTGGAACTTGCCTCATCTGGCTCTGAGGGAAAATCCCACTGAAGCAAGGACTCCTGGGGTGGAGCAAAAAGGTACTTGCACTCCATTAATCCCCAGGTGTCCATGAAGACTTCAGCTCCTCTCTGAAGAAAGGGGAAGAAGCATGAAAGAGAAATAGGAGAAAGGTCTTTGTTGACACCAGCAAAGAGACTACATCTCAAAAACAAAAGCAAATTGCCTGCCAAGGCTTGGGCTGTTCTCTTCCTCTTGGCACAGGCTTCCTTTTCTTCTGATGAATAGATTTTCCCCTTCTGCTAAAATATTTTTTGGCCTAATAGTAATTGAAATTGAAAACCAATATTTGCAGAGACTGAAAAATCTCCTCCTGTCTCTTCCTTGCCCCCTTTGAAGTTCTCTTGTTTGGAAATTTTATTTTTAAACTCACCACAATAGCTTGGCATTCCTGGATCTCAGTAGCAAGAGCACACAGGGCCAGTCCCTCTTGCCTTTCCCTTCCCTCAGCAGCCCAAAGATAAGACTGCTCCAAGAGAAACAGCCACTCCCAGGTTATTGCTGAAGGAAATATTTGCAAGATCCAGGAAGTGAGACACAAGGAGTCTATACAAAGAGGGGAGAAGGACCCAGCGAGCTTGTTTCTATCATCTCTCTTTGCCCCTGGGTTCACAGAACTTCAAGTAAGGAATGATGAGTCTGGCAATAATAAATACAAGTGTCAGGATTCTCCCTGACCATTTTCCAGTCCCCAAGAGATTGGTGCAAAGTGTTCTTTAAGAGACCACGGAAGTCCTTGCTTTGTTGGAACTTTTCCAGGTAAAGATTAGCTCCCATTCCCCAGTGACCCTCATCTCTATTTGTCATCAAAGTATCCATACAGATAAAGTTACTGGAGTGGAGAGTAAACATGCTTCTTTCTGAATAATGACACCAAAAGGCAAACTATCTGCAAACTACTACTGATGATGGAATTAAAAAGAAATGGAAAAGTTGAAAAAAGTGATGGTTCTGAGCCAGATAATAAAATGCTTATTGGTGTGTGGGTTAGAGGGTACTATATCAGAGTAGTGGTGACAAATTTGGGGTTTCACAAAGGTCTGATAATGTACCCTCTCAGAAATGTCAAAGTTCTTGTGGATTTAGATAAGCAGAAGTGCTGGTTGATGGAGCATTCTAGCAAAGTGAACTCTTGCTAGCAGTGAGATCAAGCATGTCTGGTAAGTAACACTGTCTATCACTGGTATGGGAATTTTTTCCAAAGCCCTTGATCTCTAACTTCCCAGGCCTAAATTGAGCCAATGAAGACTGCCTCTTCTTCAGGTTTCTTTTTTATTATAAATCTCAGCATCTTGACATGTGCCCAGAGAACATCGTGTACATTCCAGTCTAGCTATTTATATTTTACCAGATTCATTCCTGATTCAACATGTGCTTTAGAATTTAGCTTTTGGGGGGTTAATATGATTACAAATACCTATTTCTGTGCAAGACCCAATATTTGTATACCTGCCATTATTAATGGCCTTTCTATTGTGATGCTATTAGTGGCATCACAATGGCATATTAGATTGGCAAGCCTTCTCTATGATCAAAAGAAGCACTGCTATGAACATCTTTAAATAAATTATTTTTTCCCTTTTAGTTGATTTCTTCAGGGGTAAGAGTATGCAAAATGTTACAACCCTTGTCACATGTTTCCAGATGCCCCTCTAGGAAAGCACAAACAATTTATACTGCTTTCCAGAAATATGTATTGTTTCCTCACAGCCTTGCCAAGGAAGGGTTTTATACTTTCTATTTATCATTTCTGTTAATTGTTGATCATTTAATGAGAAGGTCATGATACCTTGAAATTGCTTTTTATTTGCACTACTTTAATTGCTAGAGGGGTTGTACTTTTCCATGGGATGATTTTACTGCCTTTATTTCCTCATATGTTAATTCCTGTTTATTTTCCTTGCCCACTGATGAATCCAAATCCTTAAGTCGACCTTCTATATCTATAGCCATTCTTTTTTTTAACCAGAGTAAAAATATCATTTGTATTAGCTTCAAACCAAGAAACAATTTCTATAATAACAGTAATATTCCCAATCACATATGAAATCCTTTATAAATTTTACTTTCTTTTAAAACTCTTCAACAAACCTAAATATCTTTTAAAATTTGCCAAAACCTTTACTTAAGTTTTGCATTATACCCTGTTTATTTTGAGATCATAGTAATATTTACAATAAAAAAAATCTACCTTTTGAACACAACTTTAAATAAGTTTATTTCTATCCTACTTTGGAGTCATCTTGACATGGAGAAGGCTGAGAGCCAGAGTCTTATCTCAGGTAAGGCTGGCCAAGATTTGTTAAGAAACAAATCTTCGGTAAAGTGTTTTATTTCTAAAGCTCACTTTTGCCCCTTTTTAAATGTCATTATACAGAGTTCTTGTGCATTGTTTCCTGAGTCTATGTGAATATCAGTTAACATAATACAGCATCACATCTGAAACATGAATCAAATAGAGTGGCTAAGAGAGCTCCTAACTTTCTTTTTGTGGAAAAGTGGCAGAATGTTTCTATGTGTCACATTGTAAACCTTTAAACAAATCAAGCTTTCCTTATTAGCTTCCAAAAATACATACAATTTCCCATCCCAGTGTAAAGAGAAATATAAAATATTTATATATCGTATATAGCCATTCTTTATACTTTGGGGACAGGCAACTGTTATCAGTGACATTGATCTCAGACATTTTTCTCATTCTGCTGGTTAGACTTGTATTATATTTTGTCCAAAGATTTTTTTAACTTATGAATTTGAACCCATCCATCTTGTCTCTGATGATATCCTCCATTTAACAGACACAAATTTATCTTCCATCCAGAGTTGGAATAAATAGCTATTCCACTGGTATACTCTGTAGATAGTATGTGCTATGGATCTAAGGAAGGCATGTACTATTTAATTATTCTACATATTGATATATAAAATTCCCCAAATTTGTGAAAGAGTGATGCTTTCTCACATTTATCATTGCTTTCAGTGTGCTTTAAATTCTTTAAACAGCTCAAATCTGTTATTAGAATCTTTCTTTTTATTTCACTATTTGAATTTTTAACCCATTACATTGTGTTTTGGACAACTGTTACTTTATGACAAGATTTAAAATATGAGATGGTAAGTCCCTCATCATTGCCTTTGGTATTCTGACCTACTTCTTCCAGATAAACGGCACTATGAATTTGAGAAATCTGTAAAATATCACATGGTGATTCTAATGGTAGTACATTACATCTATATATCAATGTAGGGAGAATTATATCATTACTATATTTAGTCTTCCCAAATTGAAGCAAAGTATAATCATGCATTTATTTATATCATTTTTATAATTTTCCTTGAATGTTTTGTGTGCCCAATGTTACATTAATACTCAAGTATTTAAATTTAATTTGTCACACTTGTGACATTCTTTGTGCTTCTATAGGTTGTTTGCATTCTTCTTAGGTGGTAATAGAATTCTGGTAAGTGTACTCTTCCTAATGAAATCAGATTCAAATCTGAATTATCCATTTTCTTTTACTCAATCAGTAAATAAGAAGTATGTACTATATATTCCACACTCTGCTCATGATTTGGTATGACAAAAGGAAAGAGGAGAACCCTAGACTGAGAACTGAAAAAAACTGGAGAGAGTTCTAGTTTTGTCATGTACTTGCTGTATAAACCCGAAAGTAATGGGCTGTGGAGTTGGATGCCTGATTGACATTGGAAAAGAATTATCTCTTTGTGAGTCAGTATTTTCATCTAAAATACTGGGTCAAAAAATAGTAACTATCTCATGAGGATAAATAATGAATAATATAATTCATATAAAATGCATATGACATGCCTGACACATAACATTCAATAAATGTTAGCTATTATATTTGTTCTTGTTGTTAATAGTATAATAATATCTTTCCTGAGATTGAGTTTCCTCACAAGTACAATGGGAAAAATAAGGCTTAACTTCACAATGCTGTAAGGATTAAATGTATCCTATGAATATAAAAAGCACCCTACACATTTTAATGTTCTATGCAAAGTGGAAAAAAATGAAATGGAAAGAATCACAGCAGGCAATCATAGGTAGAGAAAAGCAAGAGAGGTAATCCAGAAAATAATGTCTTTGGCTTTTAAACACATACAATTATGTAACTTTGTCTCCCAGTAAATCTACTCACCACTTTCCCCCTCTTGCCAATATCAAAATGATTTTGCATTCTCTGCACACAAACCAAATAACAGTGGAGACAGACAACCAAGAGTGTAACTACCTGGAATTATCAATTCATTGCAGGCTTCTAGGCAGAGAGAGTGGCTCAAGATTATACATTTGTTTTTCCCACCTACACCTAACATTCCAGTTGTGATGGAAATGACATAAAAATTGTTAAAATGCATGTGTGTGGTGGTGAGAGAAAGAGAATGAGGGAAAATTCCTTGGAAAATTTTTCTCACAAATGTCATCTCTTTCCTGGACCATTCCAAGTCCATCTTGTCTTGCCTGAGATCTTGAACTGTGATCTGCATCTTCTAGGTTAGGTAGTGATATTTTTTTCCCTTTCTTTTGATCTTTCCTTTCTGTTTTTAAACTTAATCCAGTTTTTGAGATTCTGACCAATCCTTCTCTTAAACTAGTGGTTCTCAAACTCAATTTGTATTTGAATTGCCTTGAGGGGTTGATAAAACATAGATTGCTTCTCACAGCCCCACTTTCTGATTCAATAGATATGAATAGGCCTACGAATTCTCATTTTTAACAAGTTATTGGGTAATATTGAGGTTGGTGGGCCTGGGACCACATTTTGAGAACCACTAAATCAAACTCACTTGTCCCTAGTTCTTCCTTTCTTTCTCTAGTCAACTTCTTTTGAAGCATTTTTAATGCTTAAATGTATTTCATTTATTATTGCTGTTGTTATTATTATCATTATATGGTGCTGAGAATCGAACCCAGTGCCTCACACATGCTAGGCAAGTGCTCTACCAATCAGCCACAATCCCAGCCCTTAAGTGTTTTTAAAACATTCTTCATTATAAACATTGAAAAACTACAGAGAACAACATGTTATTAAAATCAGAGAAAAGAAAGTGGGTCCCTCCTACATTGATGGTGGGAATACAAGTGGTACAGCTGCTTTGGAAAAACCAGCAGTTTCTCAGAAATTTAAATGCAAAGTTACCATACAGCCCAGCAATTCCACTCCTAAGCATATACCAAGAAGAGTTGAAAACCTGTCTACACAGAATCCTGTACATGAATTCTCATAACAATAATGTTCACAATAGACAAAAAGTGGAAACATCCCAGATGTCTATTGATGGATGAATGGATGAACAAAATGTGGTCTAACCATGCAATGGAATAGTAATTGGCAATAAAAAAGAATGAAGTACTGAAACATTCTATAATGTGGATGAACTGCTAGAGCATCATGCCAAATGAAAGACATAAGACATCAAAGCTCACATTTTGTATGATTCCATTTATGTGAACTGTACAGAAAATGCAAATCTATACAGACAGAAAGCAGATTAATGGTTGGGTGAGGTTAAGGGTAGAAATGGTGAATGGTTTCAAATGGGCATGAGGGATCTGTTTTAGAGTGATAGAAATGGTCTAAAACTGGATCGTGGTGATGACTGCACATCACTATAAATTTACCAGAAGTCTTTTTAGTTTTAATTGATATATTTTTTAATTGGTGCATTATAGTTATACATAAAAGTGGAATTCATTATGAGATATTCATACATACACATGGTATAGTTTAGTTAATTTAATTCTGCTGTTTCTCCCCTATCCTATTCTTCTTCCTCCCTCCTCATTCCCCTTCCTCAACTCCACTCTTCTTGCTTGTATTTTCATGAGGTCCCTCCCCTTCTATTTAAATTTTGTTTTTCTCTCTAGCTTCTGCATGTGAGAGAAAATATTTCAACCTTGATTTTCTGAGTCTGGCTTATTTCACTCAGCATGATGTTCTCCAGTGCCATCCATTCACCAGCAAATGATATAACTGTACACTGAAAATAGGTGCAATTAGGATATGTAGAGCTGTTTGCATTTTTTCTTTATGCCTCCCCCTTATAGACAATCATGCCATCAGCATTCTCTGCCCATCAAATTTGCTTTCTTGAAAGTCACTTGTGATTCCAGACTGTCAAAACTATTAATGGTCGTCTCTATCTTCCATGATGGTGGTACATTCACAGATTTCTCCTTCTACTACTTCTACTGCTTGACCCTTCAGTTTCCTTGGCTGGCTTCTCTCCCTAATCCTACCCACTAGCTGAGTGTGTGACAAGTGTCCCTACCCAAAAATATCCACTTGTATATCTCACTAACTTTGACTACAACGTATGCCATTTCTTACTTATTTTCCGTACCAAACTAGCTCCACCTTCTTGATTGACCCATCTACGTCAGCAACTTTCTCTAAGTACCAGGGCTCAGAGTTATTTTTGACTTAGCTCCTCTTTCCTCACAAGTTCTAGTCACCAAGTTTTCTCTACTTATCTCTCAAAAGATGTCACATATGTATGAGCAAATAACCTGAGTAAACAATTCACATGAAAAGCAATACTAAATCAAACACATGCCAAATGTTCAAACTAGAATGATCAAAGTAAGTAAATGAAAATAACAGGTGCCATTTACAGCTATAACATTACAAAAAGAAAATTTTCAATGATGGCAAAATTTGGGGGAAACTGGTATGCTCATATATTGCTAATGGCAGTGTAAAATGCCTCCTGGGGAAAGCAATTTGGTAAAATCTAGAAAGAACTATAAGAATGTTCATATTCTTTGAACTAGTAATCCCAACTCCACATAATTGTTTTCAATGAGATAATTCAAAATGAGAAAAAGGCTATAGCTATTCAAAATGTTTCTGCAGCATTACATTATAATAGCAAGAAATGGGAAGCAACCTAATTACCCAATAATTTAGGAATGATTAAGCAAATTAGAACACATTAAACTGGTGAAATATTATATAGCCATTAATATTGAGGGCATCTGTATAGCCCATGAAAAATTGTTTACCACGTACTGCATAAATGCAGTTCAGTGGGGGAAATCAGGACACAGGAAAGCACATCTACATAGTTATTATAACTGTGCCAAAAATAATCTCCATACCTATAGATGATGCAGGCAGGGAAATGAAAATAATCACAGTGCTAAGGTGGTAGGAACAAGTCTACTTATTCTTCTGTTTTTAATTTCCTGTAATACTGTTTTCATCAAAACAAACTTTTTCTCCATAAATATCTCACATAAATATCTCACATGGATCTTCTGCTCCATTTCTATTGTACCTGTACTTCCCCAGTCTAGGCCATGCCACGTTCTTCCATGCCTGTATCACTGTCATAACTGGTCTCCCTTCAAGCCATCTCGGCTGCCAACACTGCCAAGTTGCCTAAGGTGCCACATTTAGGAAGTCACTTACCTGATGGGTGCTCTTGTAATTAATTTTAACTCATTAATTTTTTGTAGTGATGGGGATAAACCCAGGGCCTCTTGTGTGATAAGCAAGTGCTCTACCACTGAGCTACAGCCCCAGCCCCTATTAATTTATTTTTTAATGTGATACGTGAAAACATAGAAGTTGTAAATATTAATGTGTATCATGTACAGCTTAATACAGGTATGCATTGCATACTGTTGAAATCAAGTTAACCATATCCATCTCCTCAAACATTCATCATTTCTTTATAATGAAAACCTACCAAATCCTTTCTTGTGACTTTTTGAAATGCACAATTCATTATGGTTATCTGTAGTCCCCATATGGTGCAATAGCACCCCAGAGTTTCTTCCTCCTAACTTACTTACCACCCATTGCTAATCAGTGATCTTTAATTGCTCCTATCTAGTTCTCAAGGCCTACCCATCCTCATACAAGGCTTTCCTAGCTGCCTTTCTTCTCTGATTGCTGCTGGTGCTCCTCTTCCTTCTCCTCAATATCACAACTAACGTTTGCTGAGGGCTTCTAGTGTCTGGTTTTTTTCTCAAGGGTTTACATATATTAACTCATTTAATACTCAACAACCATTAGATATAGGTACTCTTACCCATTTTACAAATGATGGAAAAAAAACAAATGATGGGAGAAAGATATATAGAGATAAGAAGGGGGAGGGAAGGGCAGGCACTTGTCAAGCCACATGGCTAGTAAATAGAAGAACCTGGATTTGAACTCAGACAGGACTAACTTAAAGTCAGAACTCAACCAGTGATGTTGATTCCTCCAACACACTCTGCTTTAGTCTCCTCTATGGGCCTTTCATCCTGTAGTCCTCAACTTTCAGTTTCTTGGCCCTCCAGTGAACATACACAAGGCACAATACTACTTACCAGGTATTGATTACTTAACATGTACCAGGTGCATCTTGTTTAAACCCTGTATTTGACAGGACTTCATTTTCTGACAATGGTGTAAGCAAAATCTTGGCTTGAATCTGGGTTTTTCCCTTTACTGCCTGTGAGACATTGAGTAGTAGATTTCTTAGCCTCTCTGACCTTCAGCTTCTTTGTCTGAGTTAGTATGTCTCAAAGTGTGACCCCAGGATCAGCTGCATCAGCATCACCCAAGGTGCTTGTAAGAAATGGAGATTTTGATCCTCACTCCACACCTGCTGAATCAGATTCTCTGGAAGCAGCATCTAACTAGTTCCCTGTTTTTCTTTTTAAAAAATATTTTTAGTTGTAGATGAACACAATGCCTTTATTTTATTCATTTATTTATATGTGGTGCTGAGGATTGAACCCAGTGCCTCACAAGTGCTAGGCAAGTGGTCTACAACTGAGCCACAACCCCAGCCCAGCTCCCTGTTGTTCATCAAGCTCCCCAGGTGTTTTGTGTTTCACATTCTCGAGTCTGGGGTCAATTGTCATAGTGTAATAATGCCTACCTAGAAGAATTGTAGGGAACATAAAGCATAACAACATGTTTAACTTGGTTCATGGCACATAGGTCGTTTTGCAAGTGGTAATATGTTATTATTATTGCCGTTTAACTTTCAGTGGGTTGGTCTTCCTTGCTCAAGCTGTGGGAAGGTCCTGTGTATCCTACTGCTCTTTCACTAGTATTTTCCACCTTGCCTACCAAAACTCAGTACATATGGTAAGTTTTAAATAAACTCCTCTTACTTCATTTCACTAGGCAGCAAGAGAACCATTTCAGAGAAGTAGTGCAATGCAGTTTAGCGTCTCTGACACTAGACTGATTGGATCTAGTCAACTTACTAACTGTGGGACTCACTTTCTTCCGTCAAAGGAAGAGACTAATAGTACCTACCTTATAAGGTTAGAGTGATACTTTGGTGCCCAGAACAAAACTGAATTTAAGAAATGTTAGCATTATTGTCAGACACAGAGAATATGGCTATTTCCAAAACATGGCCTCCCCACTTGAGGGTTTCAGTCTAATGTAGGAAACTTGGCAGGCTTGCTAGACTGAAGTGATTTCCACAAGGGAATGGTGCAAGTCAGCCTAGAGCTGGGGAATCAAGGGTATCCCCCCCAAATAGCATAGAATTCCTCACTTAACACTTAGACCCCTAAGACATGATGCCAGGGATCTGTTTGAAGGGTTACCTTAGGGGTCCTAATTGAAGCAGACAGAATGGAAAAAGCATGAATTTGAGACCATACAAACATTCATTCAAAATCTAGTTCCATCTTGTGCTAGCTCTGTGACCTCAGCTAAGTTATACGACCTTTCTCTGGATTTCACCTACAAAATGGGCAGAAAAAGGAACTATGGATGTAAAAAGATTCAGTCCAGTGCCTGATGCTTAGTAGAATATCCATAAATATTAGGTTCCCCAGTTTCCCATTACTGACCAAAAATTGAACAGGTTTCCCAGACTTCGGAGTCAAACAAAAGGCAAAATAATTCCTGACCATGCCATCAAATCACAGGGAATAATACAGACACCTAGAATGAACTCTAGACTCTTCAGGAATCAGCAGACTCAGATTCTAGTCCTCTCTCTTGGTACCTTCACCTTGGAAAACAGAAGCATGGCTTGTCTTCTTGTTTATTCTGGAGTTCCAGCTAAGAATCAATACAATTTAAGTGCCCTTTGTATCAGTGTGGTTGAGAAAACTGGCTGAAAGAGTATGTGAGAGTTTTACTCTCTAATGAGAGCTTTAGCCAGGAGATGACAACTGTCTGTATCTCATAGTGACCTAGGGCAGTTGCTTAGGGCACCTTATCTCTAAAGAACATGAGTGTCCAGTGCCATGATCTCCATGTTACAGTAGTAGACTCTCCATCCTGGGCATTTTTCCTTAAGGGCTATGTCCAAGCAGCTCTTTTCTCTTTATCCCAAGCCACATGTGCCATTTGTAAAAATATCCCTGTCTTCCTCCAGGAATTATAACCTAAGGTCCACATGATCCGTCCCCAGACTTTTAATGAGCAGACCTTAAGTTCTCAATAAGTCCCTATTAAAAGAAAGGTGGAAGAATCCAAGAAACAGGTGCCCCAAACAACTCTGGGGCAAAGGTACCATAGTAGCTGGACACCTTCTCTCTGCCTTTTCCTACTGCCCCATGGCCAATGGTAAGGCAGGCACAATTTCTGCCTCACATTTGTTTCAGCATAGTCTTGTCCCAAATGTCCTTGGACATGGGCAGGGCTGCCTCAGGCTTCTAAGTTGATGGGCACAATGTTGCACAGTACTACCTGACTCCTCTGTATTCCAAAATGTACTAGAAATCAGTTGCTTCTGTATCCAGCTATTGTGGGGGTAGGGGACAGGCTGGATTACATCTCTGGCACCGAGTCCTTGGTGTGGATACCAGACCCGTTTCCTCAAAGGAAACTAAGCACACTGAAGATCTTAGCAATTTCTATTGAAGCCTCAGAGGCACTAACTCACCCCAACTCCCTGAGCGGTCACTTACCTCCCTGACTGGCTGGTCTTCCTGTTTCCTGTTATTGATTTCCATTTGTCCCCAGGAAATTCCTGCAAAGCAAAATTCTGATAAGTTAAGGGACTCTGAACAGCCAGGTAGCTAGATGGTTTCAAAACTGTGAGGCAGCCAGGACTCTGTCCGTAACCAGGCCCCCTAGTTGGTACCATCCAATCTCCTAGGCAGGCTACAGAAATGTGTACCTGGAAGGCTGCCTTTCTATCAGGAGGCCTGCTGAGCTGCAGGCATGCAGAGACCCAGAGAGCACTCAGGGACCTGGACAGTGTAGTCTAGAAATACTGCATTTCCCCCTTTCTCCACTCCCTCCCAAACCACCTTACAAACCAGTTTAGCATGTTTGCTGTTTGCTCTGGCTCTGGCCAGCTTTGAGGGATGGAGGTCTTTTTGTTTAATCTCCTGGATGAACCTGCTTACTCCTTCTGCCTCTTCCAATACAGAAAGCATCTTCTTAGAAGCTTTGGCCTTGAGTGGGCGTTGATGGTGGGAGTTCCTGCTGCACCAACCCTCTCCCAGGGTTGGCAGAGGGAGGCAGGTATGCCAGCACACAGTTTTCCCTAAGTATCACTCATCTTCCAAATTTCTTTTTCCCAACATTGTCCTGCAGGGGATCTTCTCCCTTTGCCCACCCACTGGCAAGGACTGAGGTTGGCTCATCTCTGGAGAGCAAAAATGTCAGATGCCATGATCCCAACTCTATAGGAGTAGAGTTACTATCCTGGACATTTTTTTCCTTAAGAGCTATGACCAAGCAGCTCTCTTCATTCCAGGTCAGGTCATAAGGTGCCATTTGTAAAATGGTCCTATTCTAACTCTAAATAATGCAAAATTGCCCATGGCATGGGAGGCTGAGGCAGGAGGATAGCAAGGTCAAAGGCAGTCTCAGAAACCGTAAGGTACTAAGAAACTCAGTGAGACCCTGTCTCTAAATAAAATACAAAAAACAGGGCTTGGGGTGTAGCTCAGTCATTGAGTGCCCTGGGTTCAATATCTGGTACCAAAGGAAAAAAAAAAAAAGCAAAGCTGCCTTTCAGGTCCGTCCTAATTTTGTATCCAGGACCCTCAGCCTAGACTCAGAGTTTGCTCAATGGGAATGTACAGTTTTCCCTAAACATCACTGATCTTCTAAATTCCTTTTCCCCAACACTGTCATTATTAGTCCTATTCAAAGTTTTATTACCTTTGCTCAAGTAGACTTCCCTTCTAGGTTCAGACACCTGGTGAAGCAGAATGGACATAGTTCTTTGGTGTCAGCTATACTGGCTAAGACATGTTATTAGCTATGTTATTTGAGGGAAGTTCTGTCACCTTTCTGAAACTTAGTTTCCTATCTGGCAAATAGGGATTCTGCTGTCTAGTCTTGTTGGGTTGCCAGAAGTGAGAATTAAATGAGAAGGGCAGAGAACACCCAGAAGAGTGATTGGCATATAGAAGGTTTTGGATGTTAGTAGCCACAGAAAAGGTGAGGTTTGTTTCTTGGTTCTGGATTTTTAAAAGACCAAAGCAGTCCCTACCCATATCTGGGATATCAGAGAAGCTCTAACCACTTGTACTTCAGACAGTGCTCAACAACCTTGTGAGATGCCCCTGCCTGTATAGATATCATAATTTGTTCAGCCACAGTGGGAGCCAGAGTTTCCTGTCCATACCCTGTCTGTGTGATCAGATTATGGAGAGGCAGCGAGGGATGCAGATCCCACACTTGCCCTTCACTAGCCAGGTGAACTTCTCTCTTTATTCCTCCAGCTATATAGTAGCAAAAGAGAAACTATTTCTTAATTGTTTGTGGAATCAATGAGTTAATACATCCAAGGCACCTAGAATGATAAAGCCAATGGGACACCAGTTACTGCTATGTCATTCAAATCCTGGTTCTGCCATTTGTGAGATGTGTGAGCTCTCTGAACCTCAGTTTCCTCTACCATAAAATGAAGATTCTATTATAATTTATATCACACAAGTGTTAAGTGAAATTATCTAGCAATGCCTACAAAACTAACTGGCATGAGATGTGGGATGTGAATTTGGGCTGTTTGCAGTTCTCCTAACGACACTGAACAAGAGCCAATTAATACCCTGAACTTCTCCAGGGACATAAGGAGTAGGATGTCAACTCTAATTTCAGAGAACCACCATAACTATCTTTGTCATCAGAGCTGGAGTATCCTAAGTCATGCTGCAAGTTCCCCCAGGTCCTGCATGGTTGGGGTGGGAGGTTTAACTGGCAGGGTTCTGAGCTGACATCTCTGTAGCCATCATCTCCTCACTTCCCACTTGTCCTTGGCCCCGTTTCTCTATCATCTACTTGTGAGACCTTCTTTTAGCTGAAATCTCTCAAATTAAGCCAAACTCTCTCTTTACCTTAGTAGATGCCCCTTGTACGATGATGACTATCTGGCAGTCACTATTCTAAATGCCTTAAACATGGAACATCATTTAATCCTCACCAACAATTTATGGATTGACCCCATATTTAGATGGGAAAATTTAGGCACTATGAGTTCTGGGGAAGGAATTCGAATCCAGGAAGTCCAGCTTCAGGGCCCTTCTATTTCCTCTTCTCCTTTTTCAACATTGTAAATAGTTTTTTAAAGTACTGAAAAGTTGAAAGGAGTTTATAGCTTACAACAAGAATACATATAGTCATCCCCTAGATTCTAAAATTAACATTTTGCTATATTTGCCTTATCATTGTATCTGTTTATTCCTCTATCTGTCCACCAGTCCATCTTAAATTTGTGATACATTTCAAAGTAAGTTGCAACAATTCCATCCCCCCCAAATTTGAAAACTTAAATCAAATGGACAAACTCCTTAAAAGTCACAAACTACCAAAGCACACTCAAGAAATAAATAACCTAATTGGTCCTATTCTATCTAGTAAGAAAATTAAAATTGTAGTTTAAAACCTTACCACAAAGAAAACTCCAGGCCCAGATGGCTTTGATGATGAATTCTACTAGACATTTATGGAAGAAATAATACCAGTTTTATATGAACTCCTTCTGAAAATACAAGGGCAGGGAATACTACCCAACTCATTCTTTAAGGCCAGCCTTACTTTGATACAGAAACCAGACAAAGCTGTTACAAGAAAACTCCAGACTAAAATCCCTGATAAACACACAAAAATATTTAACAAAATACCAACAAATCAAATCTAGTGACATATAAAAAGGATACTACATCATGACCAAGTGGAATTTATCCTGACAATGCTATGTTAGTTCTTATTTTAAAAACCAATCTATCAAGATGTATAAATGCACTTTGCTATCATGTGCAACAAATTAGAACAAATAAAAATAATTAAAAATTAAGAACAATGTAATTTGCCATACCAATACACAAAAAGGAAAAAAAAACTATACGGTCATCTCAATAGATGCAGAAAAAGGATTTGAAAACTATCCCACATCTGCTCCTGATAAAGACCCTTAGAAACTAAGAAACAGAGGGTATTTCCTCAACCTGATAAAGACATCTACAAAAAGAACTCTAACTAACATTACACTTAACAACAAAAGATTAAGAACAAAGCAACAACGTCTGCTGTAGCCACTTCCTCTAAACACTGCATTGGAGGTCTTAACAGTACAATAAGCCTCCCTTCTCCCCTATGAAAGGGCACACACGCTGGAAAGGAAGATATGACATTCTTTTCATTCACCGATAACATGTTTGCTTCTGTACAATATCTTTTATAACCAAATAAAAACCTATTAGAATTAGTGACTTTGGCAAGGTTGTGGGACACAAGACCAATAATTGTATTTCTACATGGTAGTAAAACAGAATTTTCCATTGATATCAATAAAGTAATTCTCTTTACAGTAGCATCATAACCCATGACATCTTAGCGACAGGTATAACGAAATATCTCTAAGATTTCAAAGCTATAAAATAAGTTTTGTATATCACTATAGTTCAGAAATACTCCAGCATACATATTAAAGTTTGATAGTCACATAATATTTTTAGGTAAAATTTACATCCCATGACATGAACAAATATTAAGTGTACAGTTTTGGTGAATACACCTATGTAACTCTAAACCTTATCAAGGTATAGAACATGCTCCCACACCCCTTTCCAGCCCATTGTTGAGCTGCATCCCACGGCCAAGCCCAGATATGAAATTTTTCCCATAGGAACAGTGATCTGAGAACTTCATATAAAAGAAATTATAGAGTCTATATTCTTTTGTATAAAACTTCTTTTCTTCCTGAAGTTCCTTTTTTCAAAGAATACATATTAGGCCATTTCAAATATTGTCGTTTCAAGTGGCTGCTATGAATAACAATTTGCCAGAGGAATTAACTTCTGGCTTGAGTATAACAGGAAAAGGTGGCATTAGGGATGTCATGGGGAAGGAATCTGGCAGTGAGTGGGTAAGGACTTAAGATGTCCTCACAGACGTGCCCTGGGGGATGGTAAGGCCTTGTTTTAGGGTGATATGTCATGACCAGGACAGAACAGTAGCAGTTTAGACTGGGTCTCCAATAGACAGTTTAGACATGGGTCTCTAATTTTGCAGCTGCAAATAATTTTAAAGTAGGAAATGAAAAGCAATAAGTGCTATTTTGTATTATGCTCTTGTCCTAGCACTCTGTACTCTGCTCTCCTTTGCTCCTCAAAACTGATCCATGAGGCAGCTGTGATATTCTTCCACATTGGAGATGAGGTGGTGTGACTTTTCTTACTACTAGAAACAAACATTATTTTTCCCTTTAAAAAAATCATGAAATTTAGCTGGGCACAGTGGTGCACGGCTATAATCCCAGCAGCTCTGGAAGCTGAGGCAAGAGGATTGCAGGTTCAAGACCAGCCTCAGCAACTTAGCAAGGCCTAAGCAACTTGGTGAGACCCTATCTCAAAATCAAAAATAAAAAAGGGTTGGGGATGTGGCTCAGTGGTTAAGCATCCCTGGGTGCAATCCCTGGTACCTAATAAAATAAATAATAATAATAATAATAATAATAATAATAGTAGTAGTAGTAATAAATGATGAAACTTCAAATTATGGTAGCTGAATGACTGGCTTAAGGTCATCCAGATTCCAATTTCATAGGATTGAAATCCCAGTTCTGTTCATTTTCTGAAGCAAAAGTTACTGTATCCAACTCTCAAGATGCACAGGTGTGTTACAATTTTGGTGGCTAAGGGTCTTGCTCAAAGGTACTAAGCTAACATCTAGTGGAGACAAGGGCTATCTTATTTTAAGGAATTACAAATATCTTATTTTCAAAAGAATCTAGTTTCCTCCTCACACCGACAATAATGAAACTCATCCACCATAGAACCAGATCCTTACCTGCACTGGTGGCTTCCTGGGGTTCCAAGCATTGCCAGGTGCCAAGTTGCTGTCCTCAAGAGTACTATGCTGAGGATTATGATAGCAAGCTGAACATCGGATACACTGGTGGTGGTGACACCTGCAGTTGTAGCAGTTGGGCATCATATTTCTCTTTAGCAAGGCAGGGCAGATTTCCCCAGAACAATAAATGCAAGGGTCATGGACCACAGCTCCCTGAACACTGCAGGAGTAAGAGCAGGTCCTGTGGTAATCAAAATCACCACAGTGCAGTGGCTTACAACACATGGAATTTTCTAGACTTTTGCTTGCAAAGCATTCTGAGTAAGTGGGAGTTTCGGACTGAAGGGGTGACATGGAATGAAATGGTTGGTCTGTGGAGTGATATGACTGGTCCATGGGATGGCGCCTCAATTCCCTGTAGCTAGAGCTCATTGACTGAAAGTTTGGGTCTATAGGTTTTGGTCTCTGACCAAAAGTCTTGTTCTGAGTGGTTAAACCTGGTAAATGCGATATGGATAAGGATTTGCTGCTCTCTTCAAAGAACTTTTTTCTGTCTGCAAAGGGCAAAAGGATGGTTTCCTCCCCGGCTTGAACAGGAGAAGTCTTCGATTCCTTGTTGTCACCTGGGCTGGAAGGGCCCTCCATGGCTAGTGCCACATGTGGCTGTGGGTTATGCTCTGGAGACCATCTCCAATGACCTCCACGGACTCCATGATGAACATTTGCTTTTTCAGAGTCTGAGGATGGGTCAGAGGCTTTCCACCAGGTGTTCAGGCCTAAAGAGGACTGACCAGGCCTATGACCAGGGCTTATTTGTCCCTCTAGACCTATCCTAGATTCGTGGCTCTCTGGAGCTTGGCTGAGGCACTCTGAAGATCGAGCCCTGAGTATCATGCTTTTGTTGAAGAGCTTATCTCTGGGGCTAGGGGGTTTTTTATATGAAGATAGAAGAGCTGAGTTAGAGACAGGGAGTGGAGGACTTTCTGGAGGCTCCTGGGTCTCTTCCACTGGTTCCTTAGTGTCACACAGCTGTGACAAGGGGCCTTTGCTCTTCTGGAGCTGGGCTTTCCTCCTCTGAATTTCATTGCGCAGATTGGTAGCAAAACGCTCACTTTTCCGCCGGTTTTGGATTGAGCGACCCCGGGGACCTCCACTTCGTCTACCGCCTATTCGGCCACATTCCTTGGGTTCACTGTCCCCTTCTTCAGTTGTCTCTGTGCTGCCAGCTACATTAGTGGTTGAAGAACAGTCTCTGGTTTGAACAAGAGAACCAGAGGCAGAGGGCTGCTGGCTGGCCAGTTCACTGCCTGCTTTGCTTGCTTTGTTTGGGTCTAGGAAACTTTTTTCTGGACGGTGTCCATCAGTCTCTCCATGTGGGGAAGTGCTTTGGCTCTGGTGTCCTGAACCCAAAGGCCTATTGTCCATTGGCCTGGTCTTTCTTTCTTTGCTGGGCTGGTCCTGGGTTCCTCCTGGAGGGGAACATGGAATTTTCTTCCCTTTGTGGCTGTTGTGCAAAGGGGACAGAGTCCACTGGTGCCCATCCTGCCCAGTAGGGAGCTCTGTCCCTTTGCTACCCCTGGAATCGAGGTGCACATGCTGCAGGTGGGATGCCAGTAGCTGTTCAGGAGCACTATGGCGATGCCCTGTGGGTCCTGTGAGGTGTGGAGAGCTGCCAAAGGAGGAAGTCTTAGGTAGCTCTGCTGAAGCCTCACTGAGTGGACTGGAAACTCTGGTGGAAGCTTTGTCACAGGTTTTGGGGGAACCAAGAGCATTGGCTGAAGTCTCTGTCAGTAGATGCTCAGAGCCCTGCTGGCTGGATTCAGGAGGCTGGCTGAGTTCACAGTTCTGATGGTCCTCATTTGTCATTTGCTCTTGTCCACTGAGGCAGCAGAACCTGCTAGGGTTCCTTGGGGCTAGCATTGTATCTAAGCTCAGTTTCTCCTTCTGTTGCAAGGAGTCCACAGGCTCAGAAGCCCTGCTCTGCTCTCCATTGAGGAGTTGGGCTCTGGAGGCCTGCAGACTGTCCCGCCTCACTGGAGGTTGTGGTGGGCCTCTGACCACCTTGACAGACCCTGGGTGGTGGCCTTCCTGTGGGTGAGATGACATCTGGGAACTTAAGGTTAAATGGCCCCCATTGGTGCGCTGGCTACCTCCTGAGGTTTCAGCCACATTAGGCCGCACAGTGGGGGCCTTAGTTGGCCCTGGGCCTTGTGTGATGCAGTCTGTGGAGGTTGGCTCCTCTGGCCTGAGGGAAAGAGCACAGTCAGAGGCATTTGAGCTGGCTGAGAAGGAGCTATAGGCTGAGTCACGTTGGTTGGGGTACGTGCTCTGGTCAATGGGCAAGAGGTGGCCCTCATAGGTGGCTTGGCCTGGTTGCTCCAGGCTCTCCATGCTGCCAATGGAGCTGCTTTTCTCGGTGCTGCAGTGCCGGGACAGGGGACACCACTGCACACACACGTCACTGTAAGACACAGGGCACATTGGTTAGTTAGCTGAGCCACCAGAGATCCCTTCCCTGCCATGGTCAGCCCTGCCATGGAAGAAAGCAGATACCCTAGAGCTACCCATGTCACAAATGAAAGAGTAATGAGGCAGAAAGTAAAATGGGGAAGGAGATGGATAGTGGGGTACCACAGGGACATGGTAAACTGGGGACAAAATGACATATAGAAGAAAGATGAGCAAACATCCTAAAGACTAAGGAGGAGAAAAACATGGGGGTTATGCAGTATTTCTCTGCCATAGGTGAGTCTCAAGTTGCTTCTGGGCTGTCCCTGTCCCTGTGGAATCCATATATGGCTCTCTTCCATGAGTCTTCATGGAATATCAGCATTAAAGAAGGGCCCTAAAGGGCTGATTCAATTTCACTCAGACCATTTCATAAATCAGCAGTTTTCAAACTTGAGTGTGTATTAGCATCAATCACATGGAGGGTACTGTTACCATACCAGCCACTGAGCTTCATCTTAGAGTTTTAGGTGTAGCTGGATTTGTACTGCCATTATAAGAGCTACACTTTTGAGAACTACTAGTGTCTATAAAACAAACCCTGCAAAAGAAAGTGATTTTGAGAAGGTGATTTTCCCAGGATCATCTAGTTCTACAGTGGAATAGACAGGAGGGAAATAGGCATTTCCCTATTCTATTATTATTATTATTATTATTATTATTATTATTATTAGGTGCTAGGGATGGAACTCAGGGCCTAGCACATGCTAGGCAAGTACTCTATCACCAACTATACCCACAGCCCTATTCCTATTCTTTTCTGAGGACTTACAATATGCCAGATACTTTACAATGTTCCATTTAATCCCAATGGAGGAGATTCTTTTTTTGGCAGGGGGTAGTAGGGATTGAACTCAGGGACACTCGATCACTGAGCCACATCCCAGCCCTATTTTGTATTTATTTAGAAACAGAGTCTCACTGAGTTGCTTCATACCTTGCTTTTGCTGAGGCTGGCTTTGAACTCTTGATCCTTTTGCCTCAGCCTCCTGAATCACTGGGATTACAGGCATGGGCCACTGTGCCCAGCCTGGAGGAAATTCTTATCTGCTACTTTATAACTGAGAATACAGAAGCTTAGAGAGGCTCACTAAGGTCATAAAGAAGCAGAGCTACAATTTGAACCGAGGCATCTGTGAGTTCAGTGTGTGAGATCTTCTCTGATAATCTCTTTTAAACTGGAATGATAGTAATATCTATATCAGAGGGTTGCTATGTAGATGAAATCTGATAATAAATACAGTTCAGGTGCCTGGAAAGGGTCTGCTACAAGGCAGTGGCTGCTCTCTTGATTGTTGTTATTGTTGTTATTAATATCAACATCATTTTATTACCAGTATTGATACCATGGTGAACTTTGCCCATATATACTTCCCTCATCCACTACAGCAGAGCCAAACCAGGGAGATCAAGCATCAGACACAATCTTGCATTTTAAGTGCCATTTCCCAAACACACAGCCTAACAGAGCCAAGTTATGCCAGTAACTTCCTTTGACTAGAAGAACCCAGGGATTGCAGGCTGATTTCAGAAATGCTGTTGTACAGAAAGCCACAGCAGAGCTGCAACCCATGAGAGCCTCTGTTAGTGTCCCTTAATTCTTACTTTCTGCTTTGCCCCTTAGCCACTCTGTTCACTTGTGCTCTGGGCTAGGAATCCATCAATTTCTTGTTGGCAAGAGAACTTGCTGCCCACCCCACCACCCTTCCTGCTAAGCAAAACCGCACACCCACTACAACAGGAGCCAAGCTCAGAATATGTTTCTGTGTATTCTACAACAAAGTTGCCTCTTCCCTGAGCCCCTGACTTCTAATGCCAAGTCACCAAGTCAGGGTAAACTCAACTGTCTGTTTCTCTGAGCCTGTTATTCAGGGAGGTCCCTATTTTGGAGGCTTTGGCCCTGTGATCAGCTGATACACTTGGGTGAAATACCCAATGAGTCATCATAGATAGAGAAGACCACCAGAACAGAACTGTGGGGTCCATCTACACTTAGAGAGCAGGGGGATGGAAGGAATCAAGGAGAGAGACTGAGAAAGAACAGCTAGTGAATAGGATGAGAAGCAGGACAGTGTGGTGTCTCCCAAGCCAAATGGGATATTTTAAGAAAACACTATCCAGAAGGAAAAGGATAGCTCAAAGTCATAGAGACTTAGCAGAACACTGGGAAAAGAAGCCAGGTATTCTGGACTCACATGCCATTTTCCATTATACCACTCTTAGTTCTAAAACATCCAGGAGGGACCAGATGAAAGGAACTGGAGTGGCCAAGCTGTCCACACTCCAGTTCACCTTGAAGGGAAGGCTCTTGACTCACCTTGTGCTGCAACCAGAATGCCAGGACAAGCTGAAGGCTTCAGAAGGGAAATGCATGGTGGTGGCCGCTTCAGGGCATCCCTCTAGCAGCTTGGCCACATGCCATGAGTGTGGCCTACTGACAGGGGTGTTTCTCCTGCAGTGAGAAAGGGACAGGAAGTTGGCTAAGGGAACCAGGGCTGAAATCACTTCCCAGGCAGCTTCCGCCCCACCCCCTCTTTCCTTCAGTGAGGTAGAACATCTTGCAAGGAGCTGGTGTGGAAATCTAAGTGGCCAGCCTCAGCTCTCAGTACTGAAATCTCCTTTATCCAGTGGGTGATCCATGGAGAAACAGGACAGCAGCTTCACAGGGCTGTTTTCTTAATAGGAATATCCTAAGTATGTCCGATAATGCTGGGCACATAGTAGATGCTCAGTAAATATTTGTGGAATAAGTGAAAGCCTTTGAGCAATGCATAGTGAGCCAACCTTCACTTCTTTTTGACAGAAAACATCAATCTGGCAAATCTTCCCATTTTTATCTGAGAAAGGAAGAGTTAGGTGACTGAGATATTTGAGTGGGTCAATACTGGGCTGTGAATTCTCCAATCTTTAACTTATTCATTCAATAAGCCCTTGTTGCATGTTTAATTATTGGGTGGCATTTATGTGTAGCTTGAGGGTATAGGTATGAACTAAACAATGTCTTTGTCCTTGAGAGCTTACAGATATGTGAGAGACACAGAGTTAATTGAAATAAAGCATGGTAAAGGCACTGAGAGACTGAATGGTAAGATAAGCATGGAGCTGAGACACTTGAATTTGTAGGGAAAGTGGAGATGGGGAATCCCAACTCCTGCCAGGGGATAGAGAAGAAAGTAGTGAATTGCACAGCAATAGGCTGACAGAGGAGACTGGCTACCCAGCAGTCAGGAGTGAATAAAGGGAAACAGGTCTGAGGCGAAGGCCCAAGATACAGCCTGGGGCTTGTCTGGTGCTGGAGGCTACCACCACAAATCTTGCACTGACTGGCTTATTCAGGACCTGTCCCTGTCTCCTGGCATACTTCACATGAATAGATGCCATTCTTGAAAGTGAGGAAGAAAATATATGGGGTGTGGTTAATGCTGAGAGAGAAAGAGACAGACAGACAGACCACAAGAATGAATGACAGCAAGGGTCAGGAAGATACTTCAGATAAGGAGAGAGGGAAAACCAAATGACAGGGAGAAAACTCTGAGAGAGATTGTAAAGAAATCCATAGTAGAGAGAATACTGCAAATAAACCAGGTGTTAAATAAATAGATGTCAGAGAGATAGGGATGATAGATTATTTGATAAGTTATTCATTCCTTATTTACTAATGTATTCACATTCACTGTGCCAGGCTCCATCCAAGGCACTGAAGATACTGACTTAAATAAGATAAAGGTTCCTGTTTTTACCAACTTTGTTATATAGTGGGATAAATCAGCTTTCTATTTCCCAGGAGCAGTGGAGGATTCCATCTTAGCTGGAAATGCCCCTCCCCCGAGAAGAAAAACAGAAGATCTCAGTGGTCTAAGGCTAAGACCTGGAGAGGTAGTCCTGGGAGCATGGGCTTGCTGGGGACACATGGATTGAATGCTAACAGGCCAGACACAGATAAGGAAGTACAGGAGGAAGAGCAGAGAAAGTTGGTTGTCAGAGATGAGAGCCAATGGTCAGCAGCAGTGACCCTTACTATCCTATAGTCAGATGGTCAACAATTTCTCAAGCATCTCCCAGTAGTGGTCTGTATACTATGAGGTCTATGTACCATGAGCGTCTATGGTCTATGCTTCTAGACAGTGAGACTGTAGTGAACAGAGCACCTGTCCCATCTGGGGCCCTTCTTCCATGTCCTGGATTCCTGAAATTCTTCTGAGTCCAGGATGTGTGGATGGTCAGCCTTGCTACCACCTTCTACCTAACTGTCCACCCACCACACTGAGTTCTACTGTGTCTTCTTTTTTGATGTATCTCTAATATTCTCTCTTTCTCTTTATCCTCCCCTTACTTCTCCCTCTCTCCCTCTCCATTCTCACTGTGACCCTTACACAGAATTGCACCACTCCTTCCAGAATCTACCACCACCGCATCCTGTTCTAGTTCAGGCCCTTAAGATTTTGTGTTCAAATTACTGCATCCGCTTGCCAGCCAGTCTCTTCTTGTTCCATCTCCAGTCACTGCTTTTACATCACACCACACTAAACATCAACTGAATCAGGGGCACTCTTCTTCTCAAGAATCTTCACTGGCTCCCTATTTCTTACACTGTCCTGCCTCAAATTTAAACTGGACTAGTTTTTCAAAAGTTTCTATGTGCTATTTTACTCACCCAGCTCAATCTTTCATGTCTGCTCCAATCATGCCATGCACCCAGCTTTTTCCTTTTCTGACTCTGTGCCTTTGCTGTTGATTTTTTAATAGAATCTATCATAGATTCTGGAGTTGGACCACCTTGACTTGAATTCCAACTGATTAGTTTCTGATGCATTAGACAAGTGACTTCAGTTCTAAGTCCTTGTTTACTTGGCAGCAAAATGGAAATATGAGTATCTACTCACTGGGGTTATTCAAAGACCAAGTAAGAAAATGTATGTCATGTGCTTAGAACTGGGTCTGGCCAGCCCTTCAAAGAATAAGTGTTATCGCTATGACTGTTCCCCTGCCTAGAATGTCCCCTTGCTTTTGTTAACCTAAATCCTACCTGTTCTTCAATGTACTGCTCAAGTGCCAACTCTTCCTGGGAGCTTGTCCTGAGTAATCTAGTTGGTAGGCAATGAGATAAAAACAAGTGAGATGGATCTAGAACTGCAGAATTTGAGATGTATGATTCAATGTGAATCACTTGAATCATCTGAGCTTTAGTTTTCTGATCTAAGAAAGGGAATAATAGTTCTTACCTGGATAGGTGAATGTATGAATTAAAGAAAGTATTGTCCAAGCATCTGAGAAATAGCCTCATCCATAGCAAATAGTAACTACTAGGTACTATAATAATGGTTATTAGCTCAAACTTGTCCTGTTCAATAGCTACCCCCACCCCAACTAAAGGCACTTGGATTTAATCATCTACTAAATTTTTTTTTGTGGATTGACTTTTTTATTTGTTGAGGCTTTGAAAGTTTTGTCCAACTTTTTGTTTGCTCTCCCCACTTTGCTTCTTCCAAAACTATGCAAAGACATCACAAGAAAGAGGACAACAGCCAAAATACTTCATGAACCTAGATTCAAAAATCTAAATAGAATGCTAGGAAATCAAACGCAAAAACCTACATAAAGCAATGTACATCTCTTCAGGCTGGTTTTATCACATCATGAGAAATCAAGGAAAGTCTAATGTCTTCACAATTAATAATGAAGATCAAAAGGCATATGTTCATTATAAGGGATCCAAAAAAAGCTTCATCTGAATTAAACTACATTCCATAATAAAATCTCTAGCATATTAGCAATTGGACTTTCAACATGGTTAAGGACAGTAATTAAAAGCCAAATGCAAGCATCTATCCAAGGGATGAAAGGCTCAACATTTTCTTACTGGGATCAGCAACCACAAATTACTAAGTTTTGCTATAACATTCCCTTGCCACACTTTGAAAGGTAGCTTACAAAAGAAATCCCAGGATTTCTTCAGGAGTAGGAGTAGTAAGGGCTCTGGGGATACAAAGGAGAAAATGAACAGCTTGGAGGAAGAAAATTCCAACAGGGAGAATTGGAGCCTTCTAACCCTAGTTTGGAAGAGGAAAGAAAAATTTCTATCAGGTCTTATATTAGGCTTATATTATTCCTTAATTGTCCTAGGCTTGGAATCAGTCCATACTTATATTTAAATCCTAGCTATGATACCTTGGGCAAGTCATTTCTCTGAGGTGTAGATTCTTCTTTTTGAGGGAAGGGATGCTGGGAGTGCGCCCGGGGCCTCATGCATGCTAGGCAAACACTTCATCGTCAAGACATATCCTCAACCACTTCAGTGACAGATTATTTATCCCTAAATTGGAAAGGTGACCATCTTCTTCTTATGAGTTATGGTCTGGATTAATTGCAGTCCTGGGTATGAAATCAATCATCATTTTACCTGATATAAATATTTTACAAATTTTAAAAAACTAACAGGGACCGTTTATTGAAAACGCACAGTGTACCAGGCACAAAGAACTTCACAGACATAAGCTGGTTTACTCTTCATTCTAGCCATATATGTTAAGAACTATTATTACCCCCACTTTACAGATGAAGAAACAGAGGTGCATAAAACTTAAGTGATTTGCCAAGAGCACACAGCTTGCAATCAGCTGAGTTGGGCTCCAGACTCAGATCCTCTAGGTCCTTCTAAGATACCACACAAACCTCCTCCTTATAGGGGTCCGACTCAGAAAGCTTGTAGACCCAAAACCATTCCCTCAAGAAGCAGACAGAAAAGGGAGGTCTCAGTAGTCCTAGATTTGAAACCACCCCTCCTTGGCAGTGGGGAAGTGGGTATGATGAGAAGCAAGCATAGAGGTAAGACCATTCCAACCACCAACCACAGAGCCCAGACCTAAATGTGGGGGCAATGACCCTGGCACTTGCTCTTTCTCCTAAGGCTAGCTCAGGCACTAGCATCGAACACACACTTGATCATTCATCATGCCAAAATACCTTCTGTAAGGAGGCAAAAAGAAAAGGGCATTAAAAAAAGAAGTAAGGAAGGAAGAGGGGTGGTGGCCTTCGCAGCCTTAGCTACTGGCCATACCTACCATGAAGTTGCCCAGAGTGGAGAGATGACTTAGAAGAGAATGAGGTATCCAGCTAGCTCACACTCTCCTCGACAAACCCTGCAGCCGGCGTCCTTCCTTAACTGGGACCCATCTGCCCTCCAGTTAAGATCTCCTGGAATGAGGGGCCATCAGCCCAAAGTCCTGAGTGTGGTCCAAGGGGCTCAGACACAGTCAGGTCCCAGTTTCAAGAACAGGAAGGAGTAACACTGAAGGCAAGGTGTGGCCAAAAGCCTAGTTGGGCCTGAAAGTGACCACAGCCTTAGGGAATGAAAGGCAGTGTGAAGAGCGAGATAGGAGTGAAGACACTGCTCCAGGAACTAGCCAGCACCCTGGTGGCAAAGGGAAGGATGAAAGGCAGTTCCCACAGCATAAACAGCCCCCCTGTTCCCGACTCCCACCTCCTCTGAGCCCTGGCCCACCCCCTCCATAGCTCAGAGGCCAATAAGGAAGCTGGGCCCCTAGCCACTGCTAGAACTCAGGAAAGGAGCAAGGAAATGATGTTTGGGAAAGATAAAGCGGGTGTCTAAAAAGAATTTTTAAAAATACACGTAAGTGAGAGAGAAAAATACCCCAGACACATACACTTAAAAGAATTCCTGAGCTTCCTGGACTGAGTTGACCCCACCCGGCCATCTCTGCAGGTCCTTAGGGCCCCAGAAAAGGAAAGCTCAGATCAACCAAGCTGAGCAGCCTCCAGGTCCAGAGAAATGGCACTACAGCTGATTGTATAAAGCTGGGGGCAAGTGACTTAAAACCTTTCCAAGGTGAAGGTCCTGCTGAGACATAAAACCTTATGATTATTCTGGGTCTTATTTACAGGGTATGCATTTCTGTATGAGCCGAACAAAAAAAAACCTCGATTTCACACCAGAGACTCCAGGTCTACAAAAGGTGCCCATTAGCAATGCTGAAATAGTAGCATTTGAGGTCAGCATTCATGGATCTGCCATAAATTTACTCTGACCTCTGGCAACTTACTCCCCTTCTCTGAGCTTCTGTTTCCTCTCTGAAAAATAAAACATTGAACTCAATCATCACAAATGACCCTTTCAGCTACAGCATACGATGATGCAGTAGTCCTGGGCCCCAGCCTGGGCCTCCAAATTATGTTTTCATTGACCAATATACTAGCCAGAACTCAGAGTGGCCTTCCATGTGTTTATTGCACCCTTTAATCCAGGCTCAGGCATCAGAATTTAATTACTCTTGGGAATTTAGAGTTAGGGTTTTCCCTTCATAATACTTCTGATCCTTCTCCCATTTCCCTTGGCCTCTGGCCCCAATTCCAGTAATTTCTGGCCCCTGAGCAGGCTTACGCAAACTCCCTCAGGACAAAAAGTATGCTAGGCCCTTTCCTCTCTGGGGAAATAACGTCTGGAGGCCCCCTTCCCTCTCTTCCCTAAGAATCTCATAGGGAAGTCTAGGTTGACTTTTACCAACTGTATAGGAGTACTGTATAGAGAAAAGTTTGAGGGTTTGTAGGAGCATATAGATCTGGCTTGCATCCTCGCCTCTATCACTCACTAGTTGTTTGGTCTTGGACAGAACCCAGAACCTCAATTTCCTCATGTGTAAAGTACACCTGGCATGTGACAGGCACTCAGTAAGTGGTATCTGTTATTAATACTATTCTCCACCAAAAATAACATTGGGCAAGATACTGTTATTAGTAAGAAAATGGATATCTTCAATCCAGACAGGGAAAAGAAAGGACTACTTAAGAGAAGGAACTTGTCAAACATTCATGGGCAAGTGGGGATCACTTGGGCGTCTTGTTAAAATACAGATTCTGATTCAGCACTGGAGCTCAAGCTCTGATTTTTTAACCACAATCCCTCTCTCAGTGCTGGGGATTGAACCCAGGGTACTCTATCACTAAGCTACATTCCCAGCCCTTTTTATGTTTAAAATAAAAAATTTTGAGACAGGGTTTCACCAAGTTGCTGAGGCTGGCCTCAAATTTGTAATCCTCCTGCCTCAACTTCCTAAATTACTGGGATTACAGGTACGCACCACTGTGATGAGCTTCAGGCTCTGACTTTCTAATGAGTTTCCGGGGTGCTGCTACTGCTGATGCTCCTATAATAACCACATTGTAAGTGGCAACATAGTAGGTAATAAGCCTTGACCCTAAGAATCACCAAGGTGACCAGTCTCTTTTGACATCAGTCCTCAGTCCTGGGTGCCCAGCCTTCCCTGATCTCATTGCCAAGTGCCTTCATCCATTCAGTAACCTGGCCCATGTAAGTGCAAGCCTGAAGAAGCTTGCTGAGCCCCACTTCATAACAAAATAAAGTGCAACAAGTTTGACAGCAGTGTGACCCTGTCAAGGGCAAGGTGAGACTGAGGAAATAATGCCTGGAAATGCAAGCATGTTGATGGAACTAACGAAGCTCCTTCTCAAGGTGAAAGATATAAATGAGATTCCAGCAGATTTACATGGAAATTCCTGGGAAGGCAGGGTGGGAGTATGGGAGATTGGGGTAATCTTCAAATGAGGTGATAGGCACGTGGGCATAGACAGAATATACTCAAGAAATCCTTGTGCAAGGGAAGAGATCTTAAATTTGGCCAGTTTGGGATTTGGAGAAGAGTTTGGAAGATGGCATGGGGGGAAGAGGAATCCACTGCCACTGAGTGGAACTGAGTTCCAGATAACATAACCAAGTATAACCTCCTATGCTGGGAACAAGGTAAAGAGCTGTCTCTCTTTATCAAGCACTCAAAGGATAAGAAAATAGCATGTGGACAGAGGAAGGTAGACACATGCAAGCAGAAATGATACATCAACCATAAGTTGGCTCCCAGAAGAGTCCTTGTATAGCTACTGTGAGAGGTTAGGGGAGGAAGGTGGAGCTATTCTGGAAGGATTCGATCTCCAGCTGCTCTCCTTGGCTATCACCCTGATATCCTTTGATGGTACCACTTGTCTCTGAACCTGGCTTTCAGTAGAACTCTCAGGAGACACTTGGGAGAGAACAATCAGAAAGAAAACCAGGGCTCTGCACAACCCAGGGCAAGAAGAAAATGTGACCCCTGTTACTTGGGGCAGTGCTTAGCAAAAAGTCTGGGCCATAATGTAGTGTGGGCTCTTTCCTCTTTTGAAAGTGTTTGGATAAGGAGAAGCACAAAAGAGTGTCCTTGATTAGCTCTGTTTACTTTCTGTGGCTCTTCCAGCCTCCCCCCCAAAGAGCACATTCCACCTGCCCCACATGAAGAAGCCTAAGCTCATTCTGGCCTGCCTGGCAGGAAGGGAAGCCTGCAGACAGGCGGAGGGGGCAGAACAATGCATGGCTTGTTTATCCGACAGAGGAGGGAAAAAGCTGCTTGGTCACCATGGAGGGACACAGAGCTCTGAAGGCCCACCCCCACTGCACCATTGGCTGAAAGAACTTGTAGCCTGGTGATCCAGAGATCCAGAGACCCTTCCTTTCTATAGACAAAACCAAGGGGGAAATTTTGTGTGTGTGTGTGTGTGTGTGTGTGAGAGAGAGAGAGAGAGAGAGAGAGAGAAAGAAAGGGGGGACGACAAAGAGAGACAGATTTTAAAGAGAACTTTCAGTACAATGGCTGGTATCATGGAAAAGCCATAATCTGGGTCATCAAGAGATGAATACATTCTGAATATTCTGAAGAAGGGGCTTTTGGTACTTAGTTCTACCTTCCCATCCCCCCTCCCTTTGCCTCTGAATTGCCAGGTCAAGCTCTTCCATGTAAATCTGCTGGATCCTTATCTTCCATCTCAGGATCCATCTCTGGCTCTAAAGAAACCCAGGGAAAAAAGTAGTAATCTTGTGGAAGAAATAAAGTTCCTCTGAATGTTGCAATGTGCATGTCAGGAGGGTGCTTTTTGACTTTTCAAAAAGGGAGCAATTACTTTACTTCAACTGACTGGGGTCATTACATTTGACACTGTTTCTATTACTCCATTTATAAATGGGAATTAATCTTCATTCCTTCCTTCCTTTGCTTATCTTTCTTTCTTTCTCTTTCTTTCTTTCTTTCTTTCTTTCTTTCTTTCTTTCTTTCTTTCTTTCTTTCTTTCTTTCATTCTTTCAGTACTGGGAATTGAACCCATGGGCACTTTAACACCTAGCCACATCCCCAGTCCTATTTGGTTTTGTTTATTTTGTTTTGTTTTGAGACTAAGTTGCAGTCCTCCTGCCTCAGCCTAAGCAGACTTCTTTTCCAAAGAAGGTTGGAAAGAAGTAACCATACAGATGAGTTGGGAATGCTTTGTAAATTATGAGAACTAGAAAAATGCTCAGTAGTTTAGAAACACAATACTTGTAATTTATTTTTACTGTGGGATAGGGAGCAATTACTAGGGTGTTTGTTGTTGTCATTTTTTGTACTTGTTATTGAACCCAGTGATGCTTTACCAATGATTTATATCCCAAGTCCTTTTAGTAGAATGTTGATACAGAGTCTCTGTGTCACCCAGGCTGGCTTCAAACTTGCAATCCTGCTGCCTCAGCCTCCCAAGTTCCTGGGATTATAAGGCATATTCCACTGTGCCTGGCACAATTTTGACATGTGGCAGAGGAGGGTGGGCACATGCAAGCAGAAGTGGTGGATCAACCATAAGATTTTCTATGTATGGTCTGAGAAATGTACCCACCATCAGCTATTTCTTGTCAATAGCCCTAAAAGCAAAGACATGAATGTTAAATTTTTTTGCAGCTTCTAGAAGGAAGGGAATCAAATAAAATCTCTGAATAATGATTGAGGACTTTCCTCCCACTTCCTTTCCCTCCCCCCGCCCTCTCTCCAAAAGCTAAGGGTAGGGCTGGAGTTGTGGCTCAGTGGTAGAGAGCTTGCCTAGCATGTGTGAGGCACTGGGTTCGATCCTCAGCACCACATGTAAATAAATGAATAAAATAAAGGTATGTGTTTATCTACAACTAAAAAAATTCTATACTAAAAAAAGCTAATGGTAAACACGAGAAAGCTGAAAAAAACTTCAGAGGATCATAATGGAATAAAAGCATCAAGTACACAGAGCACCATCTGACTTAAAAGATGGCCTTAAAGTGTTTGCCATGATGCCCAATTTCCTAAACCAACACCCAACGTGATAAATAAGGTGGAGGCTGTTTGTCCTCCAGTTTGATTGCTACCAGTAATGTTTATAACATTCCTTGGGAAGGAGGCAGCAAGGGATAATACAAACTTTCCTTTCTTCCTCCTTTAAGCCCATTGTTTTCTTCAGCTCACACCCAGTATTAGACATAGAACGTTTCAAGCATCTGATGGAACACACAAAGGTGTCCCCAGAGTCATGACTCAAAGTCCTTAGCATTACTTCGAGCCACTCCTGAGTCATCTCTGTTACTAAAGACATGGAGCTCTAGAGCAAGAGCCAACAACAGCTAGGACCCTAATGGAAATAATAGAATCTACTTACTCTGCTTTGAGCAAATGTGATAACAAGGACAGCAGAGCTGGAAAACCATGAGTAAGATGGACACTGGTGGCAGAGATGAGATTGGGGAGATACCTAGGCAGATCATGGAATTTTCCAAGACCAACCAAGGTAAGCAAATTGAATTGTATTCTCAAGGAACTAGGAAGCCATTAGAACTTGGTAAATGGGGCTAACCTGATCTATGTTTTGTAAAGATCTCATTTGACTGATGGATTCGGTGGGGGTGGGGAGGGACAAGAATACAAACCAGGCAACCAGTTTAAAAGGTCCATGTAGGTAAGAAAGAATGGTGGTTTCTTCTACAGAGATATAAGTTAGCATAGAGAAAAGAGGTTTAGTAATATTAGGGATATTTTGAAGAGGTATTTATTAGTGAGCTAGGTAGAGCTGACAGTATTTATTAGTGAGCTGAATGTGAAGAGTAAGGAAAGAAGAATAAACTATGACACTGGCATCTGTACCTCCTTAACACAGTATTCATTCCTGAAACTGAGTCATTAGTAGCTCTTTAAAAAAGGGAAGTTGGCAGTCATTGCCATTCTTTGTCTAAGCATTTATGGAGCTTCTATCTACATTTAAGGTGCTTGGAAAGGTATTCAAGAACACATCAAAATGAAGAAGTTAACATCTCTGTTCTTAAGGAATTTACAACATAAGAGAGGAGGAATAAAAAAGACCTAGATAACCACTAAACAAGAAACAATGTCAGAAGTACCAGAAACGAAATGCTAATCAAAAGAGTTCAAAGGAAAGTACATATATGGCTGAATCAAGGAAGGCTTCACAGAATCTCTGAACTAATGTTGGAAGACAGTACAATTTCAGCTGGAGGCTCAAGTCCCCAGTGAGGAGCACATGCCTGCCCCCTCAGAGTTCCAGCTTCGGGCACAGGACTGCACAGAGTCTCAGGCCCTCCTCTGCCATCTGGCACAGCGTCTCCAGCAGAGAGCACAAGTCTCCATCCCAGTCCTCAGTCTAATGCCCAGGCCCACACCCTGGCCCGAGGTCTAGTGCCCCTGCTGCAACAGACCATCTATCAACACAGTGTCAACTTTGCCCACAAGCACTCATTATTCCCAACCTGGAGGTAGTGGGACAGCACCCTTCTTGGGTCACCGCATTATCAAGCACCTCTCAGGCATCAGGCTATTGAAAAATAGGAGGTTTGAACAGTACAGTATAATTTTATTGCAGAACTTTTTAAAAATTAGTTGTATTATTATGATTATTCCTATTATACCCACTTTATTCCTACTTTTATTAATATTCTTATCACTCCATCATCCCCTTATATATCTGTTTCCTTGGAGACTATCGTTTTTCTCATGCTGACAACCTATTTCTTTTAATTCCACTTCCACTATTACTACGACATAGTATATCTATGGACTCAACACCAAAAGTAGTAGAAGACAGAAAATAATTAAAATAAGTGATGAGAAAGGAAATATCATGACAGATGCTATTGAAATACAAAACATAATTAGAAACTACTCCAACAAAGTAGAAAATATCAAAGATATTGACATGTTTCTAGAGACATATGATCCACCCAAACTGAATCTGGAGGAAAAACACAATTTAAATAGATCAGTTTCAAGCAGTGAAATAGAAGAAGTCATCAAAAGCCTACCTACTAAGAAAAGTCCAGGACCTGATAGATTCTCAGTTGAGTTCTACAAGACCTTCAAAGAAGAATGCATTCCAATACTCATCAAAGAATGCCATGAAATAGAAGAGGAGGGAACTCTCCAAACTCATTCTATTAAGGTAATATCACTCTGATACCAAAACCAGAAAAAGACACATCAAGGAAAGAAAATTTCAGACCAATATCCCTAATTTCAGACATGGATGCAAAAATTCTTAACAAAATTTCAGCAAATCGCATTCAAAAACATATTAAAAATATAGTGCACCATGATCAAGTGGGTTTCATTCCAGGGCTGCAAGGTTGGCTCAACATCTAGAAATCTATAAATGTAATTCACCACATCAACAGACATAAAGCTAATAATCAATGATTATTTCAATAGATGCAGAAAAGCATTTGATAAAATACAACATCCGTTCATGATCAAAACACTAGAAAAAATAGGGACAGTAGGAACATACCTACTAGGCTAAGTCCAAGGCCATCATTCTAAATGGAAAAAACTGAAAGCATTCCCTCTAAAAACTGGAACAAGGCAGGGATGTCCTCTTTCACCACTTCTATTCAACATTGTCCTTGAAATTCTAGCTAGAGCAATTAGAAAGACTAAAGAAATTAAAGGGATATGAATAGGAAAAGAAGAACTTAAACTATCACTATTTGCAGATGATATGATTCTATATTTAGAGGAGCTGAAAATTCCACCAGAAAACTTCTAGAACTCATAAATGAATCCAGTAATGTAGCAGGATATAAAATCAACACTCATAAATCTAATGCATTCTTATTTGTAAGTGATGCATCCTCTGAAAGAGAAATTAGGAAAACTACACCATTCACAATAGCCTCAAAAAAGATAAAATACCTGGGAATCAATCTAACAAAAGAGGCAGAATTAATATTGTCAAAATGGCCATACTACCAAAAGCAATAGAGAATAAGAGACCCAGAATAGCTAAAGCAATCCATAGCAGGAAGAGCGCAGCAGGTGGTATCACCATACCAGAACTTCAACTATACTACAGAGCAATAGTAACAATAATGGCATGGTATTGGCATCAAAATAGGCAGGTAGACCAATGGTACAGAATAGAAGACACAGAGACAAACCCACATAAATACAGTTATCTCATGCTTGACAAAGGTGCCAAAAATATACAATGGGGAAAAGATAGTCTCCTCAACAAATGGTGCTGGGAAAACTGGACATCCATATGCAGCAAAATGAAACTAAACTATCTCTCACCCTGTACAAAACTCAACTCCAAATGGATCAAGGACCTAGGAATTAGACCAGAGACTCTGCACCTAACAGAAGAAAAATAGGTCCAAATCTTCATCATTTTGGCTTAGGACCAGACTTCCTTAACACGACTCCTAAAGCACAATAAATAAAAACAGGAATCAACAACTGGGATAGATTCAAAATAAAAAACTTTTTCTCAGCAAAGGAAACAATCAACAATGTGAAGAGAGAGCCTACAGAGTGTGAGAAAATCTTTGTCACACACACTTCAGATAGAGCACTAATCTCCAGAATATATAAAGAGCTCAAAAAACTTTACATCAAGAATACTAATAACTCAGTCAATAAATGGGCTAAGGAAATGAGCAGACACTTCACAGAAGAGGATCTACAAGTGATCAACAGATATATGAAAAAATGTTCAACATCTCTAGTAATTAGAGAAATACTAATCAAAACTATTCTAAGATTTCATCTCTCCCCAATTAGAATGGCTTTTATCAAAATTATAAGCAACAATAGGTGTTGTTGAGGATGTGGGTAAAAAGGTACACTCATACATTGCTGGTGGGGTTGCAAATTGGTGCAGCCACTCTGGTGTAGCAGTATGGAGATTCATTAGAAAACTTAAAATGGAACCCCCATTTGACCCAGCTATCCCACTCCTTGGCCTATACCTAAAGGACTTAAAATCAGCATACTACAGTGACGCAGCCTCATCAATGTTTATAGCAGTTGAATTCACAATAGGTAGATTATGGAACCAACCTAGATGCCCTTCAATAGATGAATGGATAAAGAAACTGTGGTTATATATACACAATGGAAAATTATTCAGCCATAAAGAGTAATAAAATTATGACATTTGCAAGTAAATGGATGGAGCTGGAGAATATCATGCTAAGTGAAATAAGCCAATCCCAAAAATCCAAAGGCCGAATGATTTCTCTGATAAGTGGCTGATGATACATAACAGGGGTGGGGGGAGGTAAGGGAAAAATGGAAGAAGGACGGATTGTGTAGACTGAAATGAGGGGTGGGAAGGGGGCAGGAAGGAAAGAGAATGAGACAAACATCATTACCTTATGTACATATATGAATACACAAATGGTAAGATTCTACTTTGTGTACAACCAGAAAAATGATAATTGTACTCCATTTGTGGGCAATGAATAATTTTTAAAAAAGTCTAAATATGTTGGGAAGTAAGGGAAGAAATCTCCGACACAGGTCAGCATGCAATGATGATTTTTTTTTATCCCTTATTACATATCATTTTAGCCTTTTTTACCCCTACAGACAAAGAAGGCAAAAAGCCAACAGCAATGAATTCCCAGGCAAAGCAGGCAAATCACCAACAGCAATGGCTAGGGCCAATGCGCGACAGCCGGATAACCACTCCTTGAACTGTATCTTAATCTAACCTAGACTCAAACATTTTGAGCTCTGTCCTTTCTCAGGGTCAGAGAAACATTCTTGTTTGCAAGCAATGTTCTCTCTATCTGTTTTTGACCTCTTGGCAGAAAATCCTGTTTGCAGGCAAATCCCACCAAGGACTATAAAGTCCCTTGTTTGTAAGAGCACCTGTAGTCAAAACTCCTGATTTCTCTCTTGGCAGAAAATCCTGTTTGCAGGCAATGCCCACCAAGGACCACAAAGCGTCTTGTATGCAAGAATGCCTGCAGTCATAAGTTCTGATTCTCTACAAAATATTTAAAAAAAAGTTTCAACTGGAGAAGACTAGGAGAGAGATCCTGCCAGGTTTACATGAATAAAAGTGGGAAAGGCAGGAACATGCCGAAGGAAGAACATACCCTTTCTCTAAGACACATAGGAAGTATAAGTAGAATGACTCAAGAATAAGGGGGCCTTGAGTATCAGGGTGAAGCACTGGCTTTATATAATCCCATAGGCAACAGACAGGTATTGCAGACAGGCAGAATATAGAGTAACAGAATGCAAAGCAATATTTCATGTTGTCTTCCTTTTTCTAGTAGGGACTAGGACTAAAGCCAGGGGTACTTAACCACTGAGTTACATTCCCAGCCCCTTTTTTGGTTATAATTTTGAGATAGGGTCTTGCTAAGTTAAGGCCTCACTAAGTTCTTGAGGCTGGCCTTGAACTTGAGACCTCCTGCCTGAACCTCTCAAGTAGCTGGGATTATAGGAGTGCACCACCAAGCCCAGCTAGAGATGTATTTTAACAGGTTCTTTATATGATTCTGATACACTCTCAAGTTTGATAACCATTACTCTATCATGTATTTTAGAACAGAAAAATGGCTTTTTCAAAATACTGGCATAGCCTTTGACATTGGTGGGGCTGGCCTACTAAGGTAGGCTGGGAGCCTCCCTTCAACTGCCAGTACTATGTATATAATAGGGGAAATTTCTTGAAAGGTACATGGGATCCCTCAGGGGTGGGCATGGATTTCCATTTGGTAGAGAAGTTTCTAGAACCAAGAAGGCAATTCCTGGGTCACAAATGCCTTTATCAGGGAGAAGTATTGGGCTGATAAGCAGCTGCCATATATATGCTTCTCCTGTTGAGGTCTACCCTCATAAAGATTCTCACCTGGTTTCATAGTATTTTGCATGAACATTTGCAAAATTTCACAGCCTGAGGTATTTACATTCATAAACCTCTAGTTTATCAAGCTTTTATGCCCTTAGTTTTGTTTGTTTCTTTCTTTACATAGCTTTATTAAAGTTTATCTAACAAATAAAAATTGCATTTATTTGTGGTGTACGTGATGGTTTGATATACGTATACATCTAAAAATGTATATGTAAATATATATGTAAAAATTGGGCTAATTACCATATACATTACCTCTCTTATAGTTTAGATATGAGATATCCCCCAAAAGCTCATGTGTGAGACAATGCAAGAAAGTATAGAGGTGAAATTATTGGGATATGAGAGTCTTAATCTAATCAGTACATCAAGCCACTTGAATAGATTAACTGGATGGTGATTATAGGCAGAGATGTGTGGCTGGAGGAGGTGGTTTCCAGGGGCATAACTTTGGGGTTTATATTTTGTCCCTGGTGAGTAAGAGCTCTCCTTCTGCTTCCTGGTGGCCACAGTAAGCTGCTTTCTTCGTCCACAACTTTTCACTGAGATGCTCTGCCTCACCTCAGACCCAAAGCAACAGAGTCAGCCATCTATGGAGTGAGAGCTCTGAAACCATGAGTGATAAACTTTCCCTCTTCTAAGATTGTTCTTGTCAGTTCTTTTGGTCAAAGAGATTAAAAAAAACTGACTAAAACAATCCCACATAGCTACTATTTTTTGTGTGTGGTGAGCATATTTAAGATTACTCTAGTTAGCAATGTGCAAGGATACAATACATTATTATTGACTATAGGCACCAGACTGGATGTTAGATCTCAAGAAATTAATAATTCAGCATGACTGAAGCTTTATACACTTTGACCACTAGTTCCCAATTTCCTGGCCCACCCCCACCTTCTGATACCACATTTTTATTCAGTTTCTATGAGTTCAAATTTTTTAGATTCCAGGTATAAGTGAGGCCATGTGGTATATACCTTTCTGTGCTTGGCTTATTTCACTTAGCATAATGTTCTTCAATGCCATCCATGTAGACACAAATGAAAGAATTTTCTTCTTTTTAAGGGTTTAGAAGTATTTCAAAGCCGGGTGTGGTGGCACACGCCTGTAATCCCAGCGGCTCAGAAGGCTGAGGCAGGAGGACCACAGGTTCAAAGCCAGCCTCAGCACGAACAAGGTGCTAAGCAACTCAGTGAGACCCTGTCTCTAAATAAAATACAAAATAGGGCTGGGGATGTGGCCTCAGTGGCCGAGTGTCCCTGAGTTCAATCCCCGGATCCAAAAAAAAAGACAAAAAAACAAAAAAAAACACAGAAGTATTTCATTGTGCATATATACCACATTGTCTTTATTTGTTTCTCCATCAGTGGACAATTTAGGCCAATTTCATATCTGGTTATTGTGCATAATGCTGCAATAAACATAAAAATGTAGCTATCTCTTCATTATACTTATTTCATTTGCTATGAATACAGTCCCCAAAGTGGAGATTGCTGAGTTTATATTCTTTTTTTTTTTGGTACTGGGAATTGAATCCACAGCCTGGCACATGGTAGGCAAGCACTCTGTCACTGAGCTATATGCCCAGCCCTAAATTATAATTTTTTTGCAGAACCTCCATACTGCTTTCCAGAGTGGCTATACTAATGGACATTGCCACAAATGTTCCCTTTTCTCCATATTCTCAGGAGCACTTGTGATCATATCTTTTTGATAGAAGCCATTCTAACAAGTGTGAGGGGATATCTCATTGTGGTTTTGATTTGCTTTTCCCTAATGATTAATGACATTGAGGTTTTTTCCTCCATATATCTGCTGGCCTTTTGAATGTCTTCTTTAAAGAAACATCTGTTCAGTTCTTAAATTCATTTTAAAAAATCAGGTTATTTGTATGCTTGCCATTGAGTTGTTTGAGTTTTTTAATATATTTTGTATATTAACCTTGTATAGCTTACAAATACTTTCTCCCATTTCATGTTTTCTTTTTGTTGATGTTTCCTTTGTGGTATTTTTAGTTGGAGATGATCTCATGTGTCTATTTTGTATACTTTGCTTTTGTTGCCTGTACTTTTGGGGTCATATAAATAAATCTTTGCCAAGATCAATGTCAAGTTTTTCCTTAGGTTTTCTTCTAGTTGTTTTAGTTTCTGATCTTAGGTATTACTCTTTAATCCATGCTGAATTGATTTTTGTATCAGGTGTGAAATATGAGTACAATTTCATTCTTCTGCCTGTGGCTATCCAATATTCCCAGCACCATTTATTGAAAAGATTTTCCTTTCCCCATTGTGTGTTCTTCATACCTTTGTTGAAAACCAGTTGATTGTAAATGTATGGATTTATTTCTGGAGTCTCTATTCTGTTTCATTGATCTATGGGCTTGCTTTTGTGGCAGTAGCATAATTTTTTTCCTGATACTGGGGATTGAATGTAGGGGTATGTTACCACTGAGCTACATCCCCATACATCTTTTTTTAAATTTTTGGCACAGAATCTCACTAGGTTGCCCAGGCTGGCCTTGAACTTGTGATCTTCCTGCCTCAGCACTCCTTCCAGTTGCTGGGATTACATGAATTACAAAATGAAAGGAGGCATCTAAATGATCCATGATTCAAGGATAGAGGAGCAGATTTGAGACTTGTCTAGTCTAAGAGGTAGAACCAATAAATTTTGGTACCTGCTATGGTCTGAATATTTATATCATCTAAAACTTATATTGAAACTTAATCCCCAAAGTCTTATGTTAATGATTTAGGATGTGGGGCCACTGGGAGGTAATCAGAATTAGACGAAGGGATGAAGGTAGGGCCCTCTGATTTCATAAGTGATTTTATAAGAAGAGGAAAAACCTAAGATAGCAAGTTTTCTCTTCTTGCCATGTAATACCCTGTGCCAACTCAGGATTCTGCAGAAAGTTTTCACTAGCAGAAAGGTGCTCACCAATGCAGACCCTTGACATTGGACTTTCCAGGCTCAGAAACTGTAAGAAGCAAATTCCTTTTCTGTGTGAATTTCCCAGTCTGTGATATTTAGTCATAGCAATGAAAAACAGATTAAGACACTCCTGATCTGACTGATGTGAGGGAAAAAGGAGAGAGTCCAGAGAGTTTATCAGATTTCTCTCCTTAGTAAATGACTCAACCGATCACCCTCACCATCAGAAGAAATGTCAGGATGAGAATTAGTTCTGTTTTGGAGCAATTGATTATTAAATATTTCTTAAGTTCTTAAAAGTCATATCAAACAATAAAAAGACATATAAAATGAAAAAGAAATACCCTACACTCCAAAGAAACTTTTTTTATTGTTTACTTCTGGGCAGAAGTACAGCATAGTATTAAGAACATAAACAGACTCTCTAAACTTGAATTCAACATTTCGAGGTGTGTGACCTTGGGCCAGTTATTTAACATCTTTACCTCACTTACATTATCTTTAAAATGGGAATTATAATAATGGCATACAAAAAAGAATGCCATAATACTGTTTGGAACCTTGCTGTTTGTGCTTAACAATATATTTTAGAGATAACTTCAGATCTGCAGATACTTTTTCAAAAATTCTGATAACTACACAGTATTTCAGAGTGTGAACTTTTTAAAAGTTTATTTAATGTTTACTATCCACGTAATGAATACTGAGGTTGTCCCCTAATGTTTTTTTGTGTGTGTATTTTTGGTTGTGGGTGGACACAATACCTTTACTGTACTTTTACATGGTGCTGAGGATCAAACCCAGGGCTCACACCTGCTAGGTGAGCGCACTACCACCGAGCAACAACCCCAGCCCCCCACAATGTTCTGATAATACAAACAATGCTTCAGTGAACAACTCTGTACATGTCTTTACAAACATATCTGATGGTATCTTTTAGATAAAGTTCTACAAATAAAACTGTGTTTAAAAGTGTATGAATATATGAAAAAGTCTAATCAACACAAAGAGATTATTCTAATATGAATTTTCACCAACAACACATTAGAGCAGTGCTTTTTAAGCTGCCATGGGCATGCAAATCAAATACATCTCATTAAGGTGCAGATGCTGGTTTAGTAGGTCTGGGGAGGAGCTGAATTTCTAACAAGCTATCATTTGATATAGATGCTGCTGGGTCCAAGTACCAATCTTTGAATAGGGAGATATAAAAATGCATGATTTCCCATATTCTTGGCAAAAAGAACACATTAAATGTTCAGATCTTTGCCAGTTTTATAGGTGAAAGTTGTATTTTGTTCTTTAAATTAATCTCTGTATTTTTAATTATGAGTGTTATGGAGCATCCTTTCACTTATTTTTTTCTTTTGTTCTTATTATCATACATGACAGTACAATGTATTTTGACATATTATACATATATGGATTATAACTTCCCATTCTTCTGTTTGTGCATGATGTGGAATTACACTTGTGTATTCATACATGAATATAGGAAAGTAATGCCTTTCATTTACTTTTATAAGTCAATTTTTTTGTCTAAAATGTCTATTAAGGTTCTTTCCCCTCTTTTAGAATGGTTTGTTGGCATTTTACTCAATGATTCTGAAGTACTCTTCATGTATTAAGGGATCTAGTCCCTTGCCATATCAGAAGAAAAAATTTTCCCCCAGTTTCTTGTCTTGAATTTTATCTATGTATTTACTAAAATTCACATACTATTGTCCCTTAGTATCTGTGAGAGCTAGGTTCCAGGACCCTTCATGGACAACATAATCCAGAGATGCTGAAGTTCCTTATATAAAATGCCATAGAATTTTCATGCAAACTATACATATCCTCCTGGATACTTAATGTCATCTCTAGATGATTTATAATGCCTAATAAAATATAAATGCTATGGGAATAGTTATACTATATTGTTTAGAGAATCATGACAAGAAACAAAAAAGACTGATCATGTTCATTATGGACACATTTTTTTTCCTGAATATGTTTGCTCTGCCAGTATTTGAATCCACAAATGTGGAACCTGAGGACTGACTGTCCTATTATGTGTTTGGAACAATTTTAAGCCTTGATTATGGTCTATTAATCAGTCTATTCATGTGATGGTACCAAGCATTTCATTTACTGTAGATTTCTAATATGTTTCAACAAAACTAGTTCCTTTTCCCTTTATTGCTCTTTTTTCCCCAGACCTTTCCTGACTAATTTCAATCCGCTATGGCATGGTGGACTGTGATGTGTCTAGGAGAAAACTTGGTGGGTAAGTCTAACATGCAGTTGAAGATGATCATCTGGAATCTAGGCATGTGGTCTCTGAGATATAGAAATCAGGGAGTCATCAATGGTACCTGAAGTTCTACAAGAAAGGCTCATAAAGTGAGAAAGAGAATCTAAGATGGAACTCTAGATTAGTGAACTAAACTCACAGTTCAATTCTCAGACCAGCTGCCTCTGCATAACCTGAGAATTTTGGGGGCCCCTACAGGATCAAAAACTCTGGGGAGTGGGCTACCAATATAATACTTAACAAATTTTCCAAGGGAGTTCATTAACACTCAAGTTCAAGGGCCATTGCTCTAGGGTTTACCAGTGGTTTACAGACAAATTAAGAAAAATGAGGTAAGGATAAATGGTATTAGGTACATCAGGAGAAAGAAGCCTTATTAATTATCAAAGGGAAGAGATTTCCCAAAAGAAATACCACAATGAAGAAAGAAACTAATATTTAATAAGCAACTACTACTTCTACTGTCTCATATACTCATATAACTTGATAAAGTAGATATTGTTATTCCCATTTTAATGATAAGGAAACTGGGACTGGGGACATAGCTCAGTGATAGGGAGCTTGCTAAGCATGCAGAAGACCCTAGGTTCAATCACCAGCAACACTAAATAAAAAAATAAATACTATGATATATACTCAGTATCAGTATCAGTAACTTGCTGAAAGTCATTGAGCAGATAAATGATTTGACAGCAGTTCTATTATATACCAGTGACTACATGTACTAGAATGATAGTACAGTTCTTTCTACTCTACTACACCGTTGAAATTTTGCTCATTGGAAAAGAAGAAGTAAAGATGCTCCCTGACTGTTTTTAATCTGGAGGACACTCATTCACCTTGGGACCACAAAGAGCATTGTGGAAGTGTTAGGGGAAGAAGCCAGACTACAGTGATAAAAGTGGAGGTAAGAAAGTAGAGACAAGCTTGTAAGAGGTTTGACTGTGAAGAAAATGGTTGGTTGTTGGACAAAGATGAAGGTTAAATACAGATGATATTTGGGAGATTAAGTGGTCTCCCAAAGATTTTTAAGTGGAATTTCAATTAGTTTCAATTATGAATATCATTCTTCTAGACATGATCTCTCACCTAAACCCCACACTGTTCCTATTTGTTCCCTGCAATTGCTAGTTGCATCTCTATCCCATCAAGTGTCTCAAACTAAAAACAAAACACTAAAACCAAAGAATAATGAAGACATAGCCTACTTCTTCTTAAATTATCATTCTTTTTGTTTGTTTTTGTTTGTCTGTTTGTTTTTTGCCGGTACTGGGATTGAACCCAGGGCCTTGTGCATGCCAGGCAAGCACTCAACCATCTGCGCTATATCCCCAGTCCCCATCATTTTGTTTTATTTGTCTATTTTTTTCAAATCCTTAAAGATCTGACTGGCTCAAACCTTATAATTATTGTTTATTCCTCTTCCCCCATAGCCTTTATATTGAATTAGTCACCAAGTGGTGGCATTGAAATAGCTCCGCCTAATAACTAACTCATTTGAATAGTTTCACTGTTACTACTCCCTACTCTATATAACCAATGGTATCACATTACCTCCCTACATCCAATCCAGCCCACTCTAATTTTTCACAGGTGCAAATTTCATTTTTATTCACCTACTCACAATCCTCCAGTGGCTTTCCATTACCTGCTATCTGAAATTTCCTTTTATGGGCCTTCTATAGATTGAAAAAATTTATTTCTCGTTGATTCCTCTACATAAATCTTAAGTTGAATGGGCATCCTTAGTATTTCCCATGACTAGATTTTCCCCATTCTCTCTATAAGCCTTCTCACAAACCATTTAAGAATTAGGCCAAGCATCTTGTCTTTTTCTCAAGCACATTATTGTGTTTTTTTCCTTCAATCTTCAAAATCACTTGCTGTTGGTACCCCTCATTTAGATAATCCTGTATTTCTTTGCCTGTTTTACCTATATATGTCTTATCTGTCTTAAATAGAGTACAGGATTAGAACATAATCCTGCTCTGATTTCCAGTAACAAACCTGTGAAGCACTCCAAATTAAATCAGTGAAATTGTTTTATGTATTTAAAAAGATCTTTGGTGAATTAATTTTTGGAAAATACCTACTTCCTTTTTAACTTCCAAATGCCATATTAGGAATAATGGGGTTGTGGCTCAGTGGTAGAGTGCTTGCCTAGCACATGTGAAGCACTGGGTTTGATTCCCAGCACCATATAAAAATAAATTTAAAAAATAAGGGTATTGTGTCCATTTACAACTTAAAATATTTTTAAAAAGAATAATGATACACATTTAATCGACATATACCCAGTATCAGGTTCTGTTCTAGGTATTTTCTTATGGAGTACCTATTTATTACCCCCCAGATCCCTGTTAGTGGGAATTATTGTTCTGAATTGCCATAGAGAGGCTATGAGATAGTTAACGGCTTGTTCAATATGTCTACTACTTCCACTGACTATCCATAGCCTACATTTAAAACTTCCAAGTCCCTTGTTCTATCCTCCATAACAGATTCCCTTCTTGCATTTCTATTTTTTAAATAGGATCCCATTGTTTTTAGTTGGATTATAAAGATTATTTTCTATAGTTTTGATGTAAAAGTTCTGATTAACAAAATAAGTAATAATTAATATATTCATTTCTCAAGTATTGCGACTAATTACAGTTATTATGAATAATTAGAGAAAGTATCTTTGTGTCCCCGAAGTAAACTTGTGCCATAATGCAAAGGAAGATGAGATGCAGCAGGGTGCTGTATTAACATTCATAATTATGCATCTTATGTTCCAAAATGAATTGTTGTTTGCCATCAAGGGAAAGTGACAATAGTAGGAATTATGAAAAAAGCACATAAGGTTAATCAACATATAATTGATTCTCAATTATGCACATATTAGATGTTTTCTTTCATTGATGTTTATGATCATTTAGAAACACTGTAAACTAATCTACTAAAATATATTTTCCTACTTAAGATTCCTGAAACAAATACAAACACATAAAATGAATTAACTTTTAAGGACACATAATACCTATATCACTTAAGGGAAATTTTGTTCCATAAACACAATAACCTACACATGATAACATGTTAACTTCTCCAGTGATGTTCATTCTGAAACACACACACATGCACACACACACACACAAACACACACACACACTTTGGGGGCAACTGAAACCTATTGGGAGAAAAAGACTAGATAAAAACTATTATTTAGGTAGGCATGGAGGTGCACACCTATAATCCAAGGTACTCAGGAGCCTGAGGCACGAGGATCACAAATTTGAGGCCAACCTGGGCAATTTCCAAGGCTCTGTCTCAAAATTATTAAAAAGGAGCTGGGGATGTAACTCAGTGGTAGAGCGCCCTGAGCTCAGTCCGCTCAGTCCACAGTATCATACACACACACACACACACACACACACACAATTCTTTCAGTATCTCCATTATTAAACATAGTACACTCCAAAGAAACAGGAGGAATTCAGAATACAATTAACAATATTTTCCCACTTACTGAGACTGACCCAGCTTCAGGTCAGAAAAAAAGATGTCTTCATCCAATAGTTGCTACTAAATGTCTTCATGTAAGCATCCAGTGACCATCATTTCAGTTGTTAAGCAGACCCACACCTTAACCCTCACCTCATCCAAAAGCCAATTAACTTAGTTCATTCTTCTGTGGAGACTGGCAAACATCCCAGGTCAAGGAAAAGCTACAGATAATTGAGAAAGACTCAATTACCCTCACAGACCAATTTACAATTTCTTTGCTCTAGGCTCTACTGGTGGCCAAGGTTTCTGCAGAGAATAACACTCACAGGGTGAGGCAAGGGAGAAAACATGCACAGCCTACGGATTTTTTTTAACTCATAAAAGGATTTCTAAAGAACTCAGCTAAATATTCAATTAAAAATCCTCCAAAAATATTACTGAGACAGAGGTAGGTAAGTAGGTAGGAACCAAATGACGCATTGTAGAGAACACACTACATATGAAGTCAGACAGACTTGGCTGTGAGACAGTAGACAATGTCACTTTCTATATTTCTTTGCACTTGCATCTCCTCATCTGTAAAATGGGAATATATCCATCCCCATTCCTCACAACAGAGCTGTGATGATTAAATGGCATGATGCATTTGAGAACTACTAGCACTGTATTGGAGTCATAGTAAGTGCTGTGATTGAGGGATGGAACTAATATTCATAGTGTCTATTAAATCTGAAGTACAGTGATGCAGCCACATCTCTGTTCATAGCTGCTCAATTCACAATAGCTAGATTGTGGAACCAACCTAGATGTCCTTCAATTGATGAATGGATAAAGAAACTGTGGTATATATACACAATGGAATATTAGCCATAAAGAAGAATAAATTTATGGCATTTTCTGGTAAATGGGTGGAGTTGGAGATTATCATGCTAAGTAAAATAAGCCAAGCCCAAAAAAACCAAAGGCTGAATGTTTTCTCTGATAAGTGGATGATGATACATAATGGGGGGATGGGGGGCTGGTGTGGGGGACAAGAGAAGAATGGAGGAAGGATGGATGGTGTAGAGGGAAATGGGACAGGAGGGGGTGGGGGAGGGAAAGATAGTAGACTAAGACAGACAGTATTACCCTATGTATATGTAAAATTATATGAATCATGTGACTCTACATTGTGAAAAAAAAGATATATTTCCTGCTGTATAATTATATCAAAATAGGTTCTACTGTCATATATAATTAAAAAGAACCAATAAAAAAATCTGAAAGTATTCAGGGTTCTGGCTGAGCACATTCAATGTTATGTGGGAAGGCATTTTAAAAGGCTCCTTCGTTCTGAATTTGGATCACTAAGGAGAACCTAGTCCATCCCTTACTGGTCTTAACATTTTAAAACCAATAGTTGGATAAAGGCATGATACAGCACTATTTCAGTGAACTGTAGAACTGAGAGTCCTGATGACTACAATTTCCCAAACACAGCAATGTTGATAAAGGGAAAAAGAGAGCAGTACATAGAGTTCAGACATGAGTCCTAGCTCTGACACTTATTAGCTAGATGGCCCTAGACAACTGGCATGTCTTTTTGGAGATTTGTTTTGCTATTCCTATTGTAGTCCATGATCACATGAGGTCTCAGGCCGAGTAAGCCAGTCAGATCTTGGGATATAATATACAGGCAATAAAGAGCTACTTTCTCTGCCCATCTGAGACCAACCAATGGCCAATGCCATTGTTTATCCTGATGAGCCCAATGGGTAGGGAAAAAAGGATTCTTTTTATAGTGGAGATTTACTATAGCATATAAGGGGCTTCTAGCAGTTCTTCCTGTTTTGGAGGATTTATCTTAATACTGATTCTGAATTACGTATAATAGATCTGCCATACTCCCCATCACTTCATGCGCACCCTCTTCCCACTCACCTTTAACTTCCCTTTATTAAACATCTGGCATTTCCCAGAAAGCACCAGGTAGCAAAGAATCACACACACACACACACATAAGTGCACACACACACACACACACACACACAAATGAAAAGGTGTAAGGGAAGAAAGAGAGAAAAGGAAGGATGCTACAAGATGAAAACTTTTAAAATATATTTTTAGGTGTAGATGGACACAATACCTTTATTTTATTTATTCATTTTTATATGGTGCTGAGGATTGAACCCAGTGCCTCACACATGCTAGGTAAGTGCTCTACCATTGAGTCACAACCCTAGCCCAAAATACTTCTTAATCTAATCAATATGCATGCACCAAAATTAGTTTTTAAATTTTTGTTCAAAATGTTCCATTCTCGTGGAAGGGTCATGAATACTATAAGAAATATCTGAAGTGCAAGGAGATACAACGTAAAGTTAAGTAATCTTCACTTGTGTGTAAATTTAAATCAAACCATTTTTATGACTGAGAGAAAGAGAAGGGCAGGTGATTTTCTGCTCTTTTCTCTAGAGAAAAAAAACTACCCTATAGAACTTCTGAAAGACCATTCAAAGGCATATATTAACTTTATACTTAACAAAATTGAAGGATATTCTGCACCCTCATCACAGAAAAAAAGGGAATAATATATCTTTGCATTAGGAGCCAGAGACATAATCACTTTTAGCTGAACAAGGATGCCAGAATGGCAAACCAATGCTTTCCCTTTGATTAGCTGGAAAGCAATCAGTGTACTCCTGCTAGATTGGAGCTTTCACTCAAAATAGAAACTGGCCTGTAGTCCAGAAAGCTGGCAATCCAGAGACAAATCCCCAGAAGGGATCTTGACACTTGCACTAAGATCCAGAGTTGGCATGCTCGTCAGAACATAAGTTTAAGGCTGAAGCTTATAAAGAATTTGCTGAATAATAAAGATTCTAAAAATCCTTAGGATTCACATATTTCTTTCATTAGCTAAAAGAAACGATTTACACATTTAAGGTTTGCTTTATTTAGCTATTTTAATAAAGACACTGGATTTTTGATAAAGGCATTTATTTAATTTTGAATTATAATAGATATGGGAAGGCGATATGCATAATTCCTAGAATGGGGCATTAAAACCTTAATGAGACTTCTGCTTCTGAGAAAACGGAGATGAACTTTTCTTTATTCCTTCCACTAATACAACTAAAACCTTGGACTTATAAATACACATGGAAAGATTCTCATCTGGTTTTGTCAGGTATGATTCTTTAGGAAAAATTTGTTGCAAAACATATATTGGAGAAAGGACTAGTATTTAGAATATGTGAAGAAATTTCAGAATTCAAAGGTGAAAGCATGTGATCTAATTAGAAGGGTCTTAACATATATTAAAACTTCTATTACTTTAAGAAGATAGACCAGCTAAGGACCTTGGGTTCCAGGGCATAGCAAAGTGGTAAGTTCTGTAGGTTTTCCTTTTGCCCTATATAGTCCAGATTTGGAGCTGAGAAGCAGATTTCAAGCTGGAAAACTCAATGGGTACAGAGAATAAAGGTCCTAACAAAAACCTTCTCTCCAAAATGAGGGAAAGAAGGAAGGGGGTGGGGTGCAGATAGGATAGCATAAAGATATAGGGAAGATCAATGGAGTAGAAGAAGGAGATGGAGAAGGAGGGAAGAGGAACAAAAAAGGGGAGGAAATGTGCAATCAAGTTAACAAAACAATATCACATTATATATATTTATAAATGTACCCAAGGAAATTTCACCTTTATGTACATGTAGAAAGCACCAATCAAAAATAAATAAACAAATGAGTGAAAGGAAGATCAGTAGAGGAAGGAGAATAAAGGGAGGGAGGAGAGGAAGGAAATACCCCAGGGGGATGGGGACTGAAATGAAATAAATCAAATGCTATGCATGGATAATTTTTCAAAATGAACCCAACTTCTATGTCTAAGTATAATTATCAAATTTAAAAATTATATATATATACACACATATATATACATATATATATAATTTTTAATTATATAATTTTTAAATTATATAATTTTTAAATTATATATGTGTATATATATATATATTTTTTTTTTAATGCCTGCTCTCACTCTCCAGAGAACAAGGAGAAGGGTAGTGTCACAAAGCAGAACACTGTTAGACAGTAGTTCTACTCTAGCCAAATACCAGAAAAAAATTGTGGCTCAATGCCTCTTATGACAACAAAGGCCGAACTGTGAGTGTATGTTTTCACTCCAGTCTGGCTGTAATGATGGGCCCCAAAACCTATCACCACCCCAGGGTATTCACAAAAAATCTGAATATAGAGACAGGACACTCATCTATGCCAGGTGATAACAAGCCATCCCCTCCCCAGAGTGTCAATGGAGAGCAAATGGGGAACCTGGACATTCACAATCACCTGGCAGGAACAAGGAGCTCCTCCCTCCCACTGCTGAGGTGGTTTTAGAGGAGGCCATATAGGAGGAACAAAGTGGCACTCCTAGCAAGAGAGGTATCAGTAAAGCCTAGCAGGAACAAAGAGCCTCCCTCCTTGGGTGTCAGTAGAGGACAAATGGAAAACTTGAACTTCTGCCTCCACCTGGAAGTAATGAGGCAGTGGCCCCATCCCCTACCAGGGTGGTGTCAAAGGAAGCCAGATAAAATGGAAAGTTTAAATATATTTCATAGCCCGATAACATAATAACCCAAAGTCCACATTTCAGTAGAATATCATTCATCATGCTCCAAACCAGGAAGATCTTAAACAATTTTAAACAACAATTTTAAAAGATAATACAATTTAAAAGAACAATTTTAAAAGATAATCAATAGATCTAACACCAAAATGGTACAAATACTATATGACAAAGCAACAATCATAAAAATGCTTCAATGAGTAGTTACAATTATGCATGAAACAAATGAGAAAATAGAATGTGTCAGCAAAGAAATGGCATGTCTTGGCAAAGAAATGAAAGATACAAAGTACCACCCAATCAAAATTTTAGAACTTAAAAATATTCAAAATACTCAATGAATTGTTTCAAAAGAAGAATGGAGGGAACAAATTAAAAAGCAATCAATAAACTTGAAGACAGAATAATAGAAATTACCTAACATAAACAAAGGAAGGGAAATAGATTGTAAAAATGAACATACAGCCTCAGTGTTTCTGGGATTGTAAAGAAAGAGATAATGTTCATAACAGAATACCAGTGTATATATATATATATATATATATATATATATATATATATATGATTGATGCATAGTAATCATATCATATAGTGAGTTTCATTGTAGCATATTAGCATATTTGTGCATACATAAAAACATAAGTTGATCAACTTTACTCCCCAGTATTTCCCCACCCTCCACCTGATCCTCTTCCTCTATGCTACTGGTCTCCCTCTCTAATTTCATGGAGTGTCTTTGGTTTGCTTTTCTCCATCTAGTCTCCATACATGAGACAAAACATAATACTTTTCTCTCTGAGTCTGACTTATTTTGCTTAACATAATAGTCTCCAGGACCATTTATCTTTCCTGAAAATGATATAATTTCATTTTTATTTATGACTGAATAAAACTCCATTTTTGTGTAAAACAATATAATTCTCTTGAGTTTTCTTAAAAAATTTTGCTTGATGATGGGAGCAAAAATTTATAGCACTACTAATATGCCTTTTAATTATGTAAAGGAAATATTTATATATGTTATAATATCTATAATAGCCACTAAAAATCTACATGAAGAGATATACTTAAAAGCACTAGATATAAAAATCACTAAATATAAATCAATAGAATTATAATTATTGTTTAAAAAACCCACAGAAAGGTAGGAAAAGTAAATAAATAAGAAATAGGACAAAGAGAAATAAAATGTTAGAATTAAGCTCTAATATACCAACAATTACATTAAATACAAATGGTCTAAATACACCAATTAAAAGAAACATTAGAAAAGCACATTAAAACACAACTATATAGTGTCCCAACAATATACTGTCAATAGAAATTTACTTCAATTAAAATAATATGTGAAGGTTTAAAATAATACAATGTAAAAATATACCATGCAAATTCTAATCAGAAGAAAAACAGAATGGCTACATTAATGGCAGATAAAGAAAGTGTCAGATTAAGGAAAATTACTAGAGAAAGAAAGGTATGTTGCACAATGATAAAAAGGTTCAATCCACCCAGAAAGCACAAAAATTCTAAATGCCTATCCATTAAACAACTAGAAAATATGTGAGGAAATATAAATAAAACTGAAAGAAGAAATAGCCAAATCCACAATTAAACAGTAGTTGGACCTACTTTTTCTTCTATTAGGCACAGGGTCTCTGGTCTAATGCCTAGGTACTGGATCCACTTTGAGTTGATTTTTGTGTAGGGTGAGAGAGGGGTCTAATGTCATTTTGCTACATATGGATTTCTGGTTTTCCCAGCACCATTTATTGAAGAGGCTATCTTTTCTCCAAGAATGTTCTTGGCACCTTTGTCTATTATGAGATAACTGTATTTATGTGAGTTTGTCTCTGTGTCTTCTATTCGGAACCATTGGTCTACCTATCTATTTTGGTGCCAATACCAGGCTGTTTTTGTTACTATAGCTCTGTACTACATTTTAAGGTCTGTTACTGTGATGTCTCCTGCTTCACTCTTCTTGCTAGGGATTGCTTGGTTATTCTGGGTCTCTTATTTTTTCAAATGAATTTCATGACTGTTTTTCTATTTCTATGAAGAACTTCATCAGAATCTTAATAGGAATTGCATTAAATCTATATAACACTTTTGGTAATATGGCCATTTTGACAATATTAATTCTGCCTATCCAAGAACATGGGAGATCTTTCCATCTTCTAAGGTCTTCTTCAATGTCCTTTGTTAGCATTCTGTAGTTTTCATCATAGAGGTCTTTCACCTCTTTTGTTAGATTAATTCCTAAATATTTTTGAGGCTATTGTGAATAGGTGGTTTTCCTAATTTCTCTTTCAGTTGCTTTATCACTGATATATAGGAACACCACTACTTAGAAACATCAATGCCACTCTCTCAATAATGAACAGAATTACTAGACAGAAAATACATAAAGAGATAGAAGAATTCAACACTACCATTTACCAGCAAGACTTAATTAACATTTATAAAACATTCCACATAACAGTAGAATGCACATCATTTTTAAATGTTCATGAAAAGTATGCCAAAATAAACTATATGCTGGTCCATGATACACATCTTAACAGTTTTAAAAGAATTTAAAAAATACACAGTACTTTTTTCTACTACAATGAAATGGAAATAGCAATGAACATTTGTAAATTAAGCAACATTTCGTTTTTTGGTCTTGGGGACTGAACCCAGGGGCACTCTACGACTGAGCCACATCCCCAACCCTTTTTATTTTTTATTTTGAGACAGGGTCTCACTATGTTGCTTAGGGCCTTCCTAATGTTGCTGAGGCTGACTGTGAATTTGCAATCCTCTTGCCTCAGTCTCCAGAGCCACTGGGATTACAGGTATGTGCAGCCACGCCTGGCACTAAGCAACATTTCTAAGTAATCTGTGGGATAAAGAGGAATTTTCTATATGAATCACAAATTATATTAACTAAATGAATATGAAAATACAACATATTACAATTTGCAAGACATACCCAAAGTAGTGCAAAGAGGAAAATTTATAGCACTAAATTATTGTATTAAAAAAGAGCAAAAGGTAAAAATAAATAATCTAGGCTCCCAACTGAAGAAATTTGAAAAAGGAGAGCAAAAGAAACCCAAAGCAAGCACAAGGAAGGAAACAATAAATAAAAGAGCAAAAGTCAATGAATGAAACTAAAACTAAAAATTACAGAAAATCAATGAAAAAAACCTGGTTCTTTGAAAAGACCAATAAAATTGACAAACCTCTAGAAAGACTGGCAGAGTTAAAAAGAAATAAGATATAAATTATCAATATTAACAATGGAATAAGTCTACCACAATGGACTGTAAAGATATCAAAAAGAAAATAAGGGAATACTATGCCCAATTTTATAGACACAAATATGACAATTGACATGAAACATATCATTCACTTGAATAACTAAAAACTACTATATCTTGCTTAATATGAAATAGGTCATTTGAATAGGCCTACAGTCATTAAGAAAATTAACTCAGAAAGACAGTAGAATGAATCAGACAGAACTTTCCTATGGTCATATATGAATACATGACCACTGAAACTCCATATCTTGTGCAACCACAAGAATCAGATTTTGTTTGGAATAAGTTATATTCCATGCATGTTTAATATTTCAAAATACATTCTACTGTCATGTATATCTCAAAAGAACAAATAAATTTTTAAACAATTTTAAAAAAGAAAAGAAAATTAACTCAAAAATTAAAAACTTATACAAGGAATCCTCAGGCCCAGATTGTATCCATGGAAAATTCTATCAAAACCTCACACTTGTATCCCCCCAAATATGTATAGTTATTATATATCAATTAAAAACAAAACAAAAAACTTACTTTCTCTGGTAATTTTCCTTACTCTGAAATAAAGAGAATTGCTTAAGGAAGAATTAGCACCAGTTCTACATATCTTCCAGAAAAATCAAAGGAGAGAACTCTTCCCAAAACATTTTATGAAAAATTACTCTGTTATGAAAACCAGACAAAACTGTATCCCCCAAAAAAGTCTACACATCTCATAAAGAAGGACACAAAAATCCTTAAGAAAATATTAGGGTGCTGGGATGTGGCTGAGTGGTAGAGTGCTTGCCTAGCATGTGTGAAGCACTGGGTTCCATCCTCAGCACCACATAAAAATAAGTAAATAGAATAAAGGTATTGTGTCCATCTACAACTAACAAATTTTTTAAAAAAGAAAATATTGGGGAACAGAATTCGTCAGTACATAAAAAGCATTAAATAATTTGGCAAAGGGGAGATTATTTCTGTGATGCAATACTGGTTCAACATTTGAAAAATAGTCAATTTTGATATACCTAATCAGCAGGCTAAAGAAAACTCACAGGATTTATCATATTCATACATAAAAAGCATTTGACAAAACCCAGCATACATTCATAACAACTCTCAACAAACATAAAATGAAGAGGTTCTTCATTACTTGGTAAAGAACATCTATAAAAATCCTACTGCTAGTATCATACTTAATGAAACACTGACTGCCACCTGATAGCCACTTTTTCCATTCTTATTCAATATAGTACACATATTTATAGCCAGCACAGTAAGATAAGTAAAATCAATGAAAGGCATTCAAATAGGAAAGGAAGAAATAAGGCTGTCCCTATTTGCAGATGTCTTGTGTCAAAAATCCCAAAGGAATCCAAAATGAACAAAGACAAACAAACAAAAGAAACTCTTAGAACAAACAAGTTCAGCAAGTTTGAAGTACACAAGATTAATATAAGAATGGCATTCACATTTCTATACACTAACAACGGGCATGTAGTAACAAATTAAAAATAATGCCATTTATAATTGCTGTAAATAAAATAAGTATAAATCTAAGTGAGCATGTATAAGATGTATATTCTGAAAACTACACAATGCTGATGAAAGAAATCAAAGAATATCTAAATAAATAGACACACTGTGTTCATGGATTAGAAGACTCAATGTAGTAAAGGTATCAATTCTCCTCAAATTCCCATATATATTTAATGTAATAAAAATAAAAACATCATCAATATTTTTGTAGATATAAACATGATTGTTCTATAAAAGAATCAGTCTACTCAATTTTAAGAATTATATACCTACAGTAATCAAGACTGGGTTACATTGGTAGAAACAGACCCACATAGATATACCTAATTTATTTCTGAAAAAGTGGCAAATGCAATTCAATGGAGGAAAGATAGCATTTGCATCAAATGATACTGTAACAATTAGACAACCATAGGCTTAAAAATGAACCTTGACCCAAGCCTCATACACACACACACACACACACACACACACACCAAAATAGATCATGTAACTTTTTGTAAATATAAAACTATAGATGTTTTGGAAAATATAGGTGAAAATATTTGGTATCTGGGACTTTGTAAATAGACTTTAGCCTTGACCCCAAAAGCATGATCCATGATCCATCAAAGGAAAAAGTGATAAATTGGATTTTATAATATATCATTCATTCTTTAGTACTTACTACTATAGACTATTTTGTGCTAAGTGCTAGGACTTTAAACACAATTAAAATGTATTTCAAGGAATATATAGCCTTCAAGGAACTCTTAGTTTAGCAGTGAAGGAGATACCTAAACTCAGAATAAGAACAAGATGTGTTAACTACTTAGAAAACCGTACCTCTTCTGTCAGAATGGGGAACAGTTTGTAATATATGGAGAGGACCTGTAACAATGAGTAGGGGCTTACAAGGTACAGGAGGGATGGGAGACTATTCCAAGCAGAAAGAACAGTATCTTCAAAGGCAGAGTCATGAAAGGACACTGTATTCAGGGAACAGTTAAGATGTTCATAGAGGCTAAAAGCATGAGATTTGAAAGAAGACATATTTTACGTAGAATCAACAGAATTCAGTAAATGATTTGATAAAGGTGAAGTGAATAGCTGAGAGAAGAATGGGAATCAAAATGCCTGACAAAGTTGTACTTTAGGGGACTAGGACCATTATGATGAGGAGGAACAGGTAAGGAAGAGGGATTGTTTTTCTGTGTGGGGATGGTATTAAGATATGTTGAGATTGAGATACCTGTTTTTACAAATAAAAATATCCTACAGACAACTGATAAAATATTACTGGTATTCAGAAAATAGTTCTGGGCTAGAGATGTAAGTGCAAGAGACATCAGTATTCAGTTAGTTGAAGCTATGAGAGTAAATTATATTATATACTCAAAAGACAGACAGAAGTTGAGTGTGTGTATATGTGTGACAGACAAAAATAAATTGATAGAGCAAAGTCCAATATTTTTTGACTGCTTGCCATCCAGTCTCTGCAGAGGTAGTTTAGATTCCCCTCTATGCATTAACATTTTAGAGAACTCTGGCTTGAATAAGACAAAGAGATGAAAAGGCTATAGTTCATCCATTTCTCAGCCATTGCTGCCAAATTCTTTCTCTTCTGTCTCAGTAAGGCATCTCTGGGGAGGTAACAATCTGCTGAAGTCAGTAAAGAAAATTCCATAGCTTTCATTGGTGAATTATCACTGACTACAGAAAGTTACTTGGAAGTCCTTTAGAAGACCTAGCTAAAATCCCTTCTGCTCCAAATGATGCTGTTCCTTCTTGTCTTTAATGAAGCAAAAAAGAAAGAAAGATACCCTTTTGCGTATACACAGAACAGTGTGTTTCTGGTTTGGACAGTATGGGAAAGTAGCTTTTTCAAGAAAAATAAAGCGGCTGCCTGGAGGTCTTAGGGTTGACAGGGAAAAATGGGTAGTTAGAGGAAACCATGAGACTCAATTCCTGGCATCCTAGAAAAACAGGGTCTTTTTTTTTTCTCAAGGATATTTTTCAATGCTTAAAAGCAGTTATTAAACCATTTCTTGCCAGGTGTGGTGGCACGTGCCTGTAATCCCAGAGACTTGGGAGGCTGAGGCAGGAGGATCACAAGTTTAAGGACACTCTGGGCAAATTAGCCAGATCTCATCTCTAAACACATACATACACATACAGGACTGGGGATACAGGTCAGTGAATAGGGCACTTGCCTAGCATGCACAAGCCCCTGTGGTCTACCCGCAGTGCCACACGCACAAAACAAATTTACATAATTTGCCTTACCAAACAAATTTATAAAGATGCATAAAGAACCTATCATACAGTTTAATTATTCTTCAATAATTATCCTTCAATACATAAGCCAATCAACTTAATATTCCTCCATTATGAAATGAGTTGTTGGCATTTTTGTTTTGCTTTGTTTCTGTTTTGGTTGGTTAAACCACATCCATAGCAAGTGGCTATTTCTAAGCGTCTGAAAACTTTATCTCCTCAGGTCAAATAACCTTGATTCTTTTACAAAGGCTTCATCAGAATGCCTTTTCTATCCATTAAGAATTTTATAGTACTTTCTAGATAGTTCACCAAATTCTCCACACTCATCTTTAGTTGTTATGATAGGATCACCTTAACTCTGTGACGAAAAACTGTGTGTAAGTATTTTTCAAAACATTCTTTCTGTGAAAGGGATGTCAGCTCTTGAAAAAACATCTCAGAATAAAAAAAAAGTGTCAGCGACTGTTGTTAAAGGAAGTGAGCTGCTCTGGGATATTAATTAAGTCCAGTTATTGTACACAAATTAAATTGGTGTCTCCTAACTCCAACTAAAAAAGCAGCAAAGTGGAAGGAAGAGAAGAAATGTGAAAGAGAAAGCTGAAAATACCTCCTTCTTAAGGAAAGAGAGAAAAGGGATTTTCATACACATAGTGGTATCACTTCCTTAATGAAGCTATTCTTTTCTCTATAAATTCTGTCTTGTGGGGAAGAACAAAAATAACAGTGGAAGGAAGGAAATCTGGGAGAATCAAGACATTGAACAGGTAAATGTGGGGTTTCCCACTGGTTAGCTCCAATAGCCAAGGCTAGGGGAACAGCTTATTTGTGGCCAACACAGTGTGAATGATAGTTAATTATTGTCAGAGGCAGACTCAGGTAATTTGGATACTGAGGAAGTTCCAAGGATGAAAACATGCTTTCAGAAGAGCATTTTGATTTTATTTCAATTGAGACCTGGGGAGAGTTGATAAAAGCAAAGTGAAGGAGTATCATATCAGGTAGGAACTTAGTCGTTTATTAATTTTAAAACTTCCTCTAAAATTGCCTGCAGCTGTTGGTTAATGTCAAGGCAAGCTGTTTAACATCAATATCTATGTTTTTTTTAAATGAAAGGCATAATTTTCTCTCTTTCAGACAAGATAAGACACAAACAGAAAGTTCGACTTGTGTGAATTGATCCAGTCTGGAAAAGCAGAGGGGAAAGAGGGTTAATACTTCTTAAGATGCTAAATTCCCAGTATCTTATCTATGTGCTTTCATTTCATCCTCAGAAGAAATCACTGGAAAGGAAATGAGAAAACTGACTCAGAAATATTAACTTATCAGTCCACTGCTCATCTTATATTGGTGTTCCTAGGTGCTCTCCTCAAGGTATCATTCATTCATCATCTATTTATTTATTCATCAAATACTATATTCCAGGCACTGGAGTCTTTTCCTAGAGTTTAAGGTCCTAACTTTTTGGAGTTTTACCTGTCCCTGTTGAATTCATCAACATTTGGGGAATCCTCTCCAATCTAATGGTCGCCTGTTCTACATTCTATGATGTGCCTAATCAGTGGCCATCCTCTTTGAGGCATGCCTGTGGTCAAACCAAGAATGAGTCATTGAACAGGGAGAAAACAAACAAAATGATCAACCAGTCTTTTCCCTCACACAATCAACCAAATTAGTGTAGGAAAAAACTATTAGGTCACATCCAGTCCACCCCTCTAGGGACAGAGCAAAACCACTCCTTGCATTATGCTACATTATTTCTCAACGACATTGTCCTGTCTAATTGTAAATAATTATAAATGACTCAGCAGCAGGGTTTCCACTATTTCCTCTCAAAGATTAGCCCACAATCCAGTAATTTTCAGTGTCAAGATGGTTTCTCTGATAGTCAGCTTAAACAGGGCTTGTCTTGATTTCATCTAATTATGCTCTAATCTACCCTGATCCCCATTCTTTACAATTTCTCTTTTGTTGCTGTATTTATACTCTTGCAAGATAGCTACATGCCTAATATATCAATTCCCTCCCCTCTCCACCATGGCTCACTGTTAAGCTACCGTCAAAAAGAAAGCCTGAACCCCACACAACTTCTAGCCACCTAAGTATTTCCCACCTATGCAAAAAACACCAACTAATTTCTTGTAGTTCTAGTGTTAGACTTTCCAGATACCTAACTATAATATTAGGCAGAGGAGTGGTTGTCTAGAGACCACAGATTGTGTTTGAACTACCTCTTGCCACATCCATATTTCTGCTCCTCTAGGGAACAGGAACACTTTTTCAGTGATTTTTTTCCTAACCATATGTTTTGAGAGTACAGAAGAGATCCAATTTTCTCAAAATAACATCTTAGAAAATTCTATATGGGTATACAATTCATTCATTCACTAATATTCAGCTTTTGCTAAAACAAGCAGTGTCATATCCTGTGAAACTCACTATAGGTATATTACATGCATCTGGCATGTCTCTCTTCCTCAAGGAATTTACAGCGTAATAAAGAAGATAAATATGTTTTTCTCCTCATCTTATCCCCTGCCACTTTTCTTTCTGAAAAAGTGTTGGGCTAGCTGGGCATGGTGGCGCATGCCTGTAATCCCAGCGGCTCAGGAGGCTGAGGCAGGAGGATTGCGGGTTCAAAGACAGCCTCAGCATGGGCAAGGTGCTAAGCAACTCAGTGAGACCCGGTCTCTAAATAAAATACAAAAAAATAGGGCTGGGGATGTGGCTCCGTGGCCAAGTGCCCCTGAGTTCAATCCCTGGTTCAAAAAAAAAAAAAAACAAAACGTGTTGGGGGACTGGGGTTATGGCTCAGTGGTAGAGCACTTGCTTAGCATGTGTGAGGCACTGGGTTCAATTCTCAGTACCACATACAAATACATAAATAAAATAAGAACTTATCAACATCTAAAAAATATCTTTTAAAAAACTGGTGGGTCAGGTGCAGGGGTACATGTCTAAAACCCCAATGATTTGGGAGGCTGAGGCAGGAAGACTTCAAGTTCAAGGCCAGTGTCAGCAACTTAATGAGAACTGTCTATAAACAAATTTTTTAAAAAGGACTGGGGATATAGTTCAGTGATATAGCACCCCTGTATCCCCAGTACCTCAAAAAAGTGTTGCTGCAGTAGCTCAGTGGTAGAGCAATTGCCTAGTGTGTGCAAAGTCCTAGGTTCATTCCCCAGCACCTCCCACCAAAAATAAAGTTTACATTTACAATTACTCACCTGTATTCATTCTTCATTAAAAATAAACCTCTGCCCCTAATGTTTTAATGAAGGCTTACCTGCCAAAGTCAACTGATAACCTCTGAATTAGCAAACTCAAGAGTCTCTTTCCAATATTTATCTGACATGACTGTAATAATATTTAACACCATTGATTGATGGAGTGCCCTTTCTGAAAATCCTCTCCCTGCCCTTGCTTTCCATGATACTACTCTTCCATATGTCTCTTTCCTCACCTGTGATTGCCCTTTCTTTTTACTTTTACACCTCCTTTCTTCCCTCATTGTCAGATGGTGGCTTCCCCTTATATTAGATTGTAAAAGAGAAGCAAAGAGAGGAGAATTTCCTGTTCTTTCCATCACTGTATCACCAACTTACTCTGCCTTCCATCTTCATAATGTAGATGAATGGTCCTTATTCTTATCAAAGTTCAATTCTCCACTCCACTCTAATCTGCCCAAGGACCTTGCTGCTGCAATTATTTCTTCCTTTCAATTCCATCAATTTCTCCTTCACTACTGAATTATTTCCATCAGCAATCAGATATTTGATATTTGTGATTTAAAACTAAATTCCCCTTTTAAAAAAATGAAACAAAATTTAATCCTTGACAAAGAAAGGTGTGGATATTTACTCCAATCGACCTTCCACCTAACATTCCATTTTTCTGTACTTCCTCACAATGAAACTCAAACGACCACTAACTGTTTTCACTTCTTCACCCCCCATTCTTTCAAGAAGCTATCTGCTCAGGCTTTTGTCTCCAACATTCCAACGTCACGGTTGCCAATGACATCTGTTTGCCAAAATCAATAGTCAGTTCTCAGAATCAATGTCTCACTAACTTTTGACACTAATGAAAACTCCCTCTTTTTTGAATCAGTTTCTTCAGTTTAATGGTGGGGCACAACACTGTCTTGTTTTTCCCAGCACTGCACTGCTCACGTCTCAGCTTTTCTTCTGGTTACTCTTCATCTGCCCTCTCTAAATATTAGCATACCCCATGGCTGAGTCCAAGGAACTCTACTCTTTACACTTAACTCATTGGTGATCTCACCTAGTTTCAAAGCTTTGAGGATCAAAAGGTCATTCCACAAGTATATATATTTAACCTTGACATATTTCATGAAGTTCAGATTCCTTTAATTCACTACTTAACATTAGCATAGACATTTCAAATTTAACATGTACAAAATCAATTTGTTTCCTACTTGTTCCCAACATCCATCAAACTTGTTCTTCCTCTAGTCTTTCTCACCTTAATAACTAATATCATACAGTTATTCAATCCAAAACCAAGGAATCTTTTAATTCCTTGCCTACCCCTGCTCTGCCATAACCTTGGCCAACTCTCATCTTATCCATGAACAAATCCTGCAAAAAAAATTCTAAATCCAACCACTATTTACCATCACCATTACTAAAATCTAAGTCCACCCCACAAACATCTCTTGCCTGAATTACTGCAATTAACCTCCTAAAAAGTTTCAGTGTTTCCTTTCCTCCCTATAGTGTTTCCATGAAGCAGCAAGGAGATCATCTCCAAGTCCAAAACCAGTCATTACTACTGGCCTACTTAGAACACTCTACCAGCTTCCCCATGTAATTAGAATATATTTAAACTCCTTACAAGTGCCTACAAGGCCTTATGAGTTTATGTCCTTGATTACCTCTGAAATTTCATATCCCTTCATTCTTCCTTTGCTTAGTAAACTCCAGTGTCAACAGTTTTCTTTCAAATCTTTGAATATATTATTTTTTCCCATTTAAGGGCCTTTATGCTTGACATCCTTCTGCCTAGAAAACTCTTATTCCCAGATCTTTACATGGATGCCTCTTTTAAAAACATTATTATAATTGTTTTGTACAGTTTTAATTTAGATGTACCCACATATATATTGTTTTTATTTTATGTTTGTTCTAAATAGTTACACATGACAGTAGAATGTATTTTGACACATCATACATAGATGGAGCATAACTTCTCATTCTTCTGGTTGTATAAGATGTAGCATTACACTGATTATGTAGTCATATTAATGCCCGATTCATTCAACTACCCTTTCTACCCCCATACCCCCTCCCCTCCCTCAACTCCTCTCTGTCTAATCCAGAGTACCTGAATTCTTCCTTAGCCACCCCCTCATTGTGAATTAGCATCCACATATAAGAGAAACATTTGACCTTTGGTTTTTGGGGGATTGTATGTGGATGCCTCTTTATTATTATTTAATTCTTTGTTCAAATATCTTCTGAGAGACTTTTCCTGAACTAGCTAAAGTCTCCCCTGTCCCTGCTGCCTCCACCATAAACACATTTCATCATTTTATACACCATTACACTGCCTTAGTTTCCTTTATAGCACTTATCTCTCTAACTGATGTTTTATGATAGATTTGCTTCTATGTGATTATTTTCCACTTCTCCCATCCCCATTAAACTATCTGCTCCATGAGGGACAGGACACTTTCGTTCACTACTATATTCCCAGTTCCCTCAACAGTACCTGGCATAGACAAGTGTGGGCCTTATAAATACTTGTCAGATTAATGAATGAAAGATTCATCTCATTGTCCTTAGCTCATAAATGCATGCCCCTACTCTTCTCCTCTTCCTCTCTATACTACTTTCCTGGAAGATATGAAGGGTTCCCCAAAAACTCCTGTGTTAATGCAAGAATGTTAAGATGTAAAATTAATTATTTTATTAATTAGTACCCCTAAAAGTTCCCATCTAAAACTTAGATGTGGTAACACTTAGGTCAGGTCAGGACTGCTGGGTAATAGTTAAGCAAAGAGGAAGAGGAAACAGTCATCATTCTTGGAAGAGAGAGAAGAATGTGAAAAGACATGGAGATGTAAGGGATGATGTTATAGATGGGGAAATACAAGCAGTTGAATATAGTGACAACTTAGAGTGCAAATTTTTGCAAAGATGGGATCCATTCAAACAATTTCAAGAGTTTACATTTTATCCTGAACACAACAGGGAACTTTTAGGGGTACTAGGTGAATACAGATTTCAAGACTAGATTTATATATAAAAGGATTATTCTCATCACATTTTGGAGAAAAAATTCATGAGATAGGGAACAAGGCAAGACTAGAGACAGAAAAAGTAATTGAGAATCTGTTGCAGTGAAAATGACCAAGACTTGATCAATTAGATACAGAAGTGAGGGGTTGAGAAAACTGCTTCAATGTGTACAATCCATTTTTAAGGAGGTGCACAGGAGGAGAAGCAGGTTTTATCAAGGTTTGGAGGTGGAAGTTAATGAGTTTAATATGTGCATATGGAATATGGGAGATTCCTATGGGGCACAAAAATGGAGGTACAAAAAAGAAGTAGAATACATGTGAGAGTGTTTTGGGATGAAGTGAGAGGTTTAGAAGTCTTAGTTATTAAGTTAAGTCATGGAATGAATTAAATCACCCATCATGTATAGTAGAGAAACTTGCACAGAACTTTGAAGAATATTAATACTTAAGGGCAAAGTAAAAGGGGAGCAACCATAGAAGGGGAGTAGGCAAGAGAAACCAAAGAAAACCAGGGGAAGAACAGTGTTACTAAAGTTGAGGGAAGAGGACATTGTGAGAAAAAAATAGTATTCAACAGCATTAGGTGCTAATAAGATGTTGTACTAGGTTGGATAGCGAATTCCCAAACCTCAGAATGCAATGGAATGTAGAGGCCTGGTGTTCACAAATGTAATTAGTTAAGATGAGGTCAGGCTGTATCAAAGTAGACCCTAAATCCAATGACTGGTGACATTATAAGAAAGTCACTTAGACACAGATACACTGAGACACAAGGGAAATGCCTTATGAAGACTAAGACACAGGTTGCAGTGCTGTTATCTATAAGCCAAGGAATGGCAAGGGCTGCTAATAACCATCAGAGAAACTGGAAGAGGCAAGGAAGGATTCTTTCCTAGAGGCTTTAGAGGGAACATGGCCCAAGTGACACCTTGATTTCAGGCTTCTGGCTTCCTAAATTGTGAAAGAACCTCTATCATTTTAAGGTACCCAGTTTGTGGAAGTTTGTTATGGCAGCCCTAGGAAACTAATACAGAGGTGACATAAGAGCTGAGCAGGGCACAGGGGCACACACCTGTAATCCTAGTAACTTGGGAGGCTGAGGCAGGAGAACTGTGAGTTCAAAGCCAGCCTCAGCAACAGCAAGACACTAAGTAATTCAGTGAGACCCTGTCTCTAAATAAAATACAAAATAGGGCTGGGGATGTGGCTTAGTGGTTGAGTGTCCCAGAGTTCAATCCCCAGTACAAAAATAAGAAATGAAAAAGAGTAGAACCAGTGAATGAAGACAACTTCTCAAAGTAGTTTAGCCATGAAAGAAAAGAAGAAAGGCCAATACCTGAAAATGAACATAGGTCTAGAGAAGATATTCCAAATGGGAGGCACCTGAGCAGGTTTGTAGACTTAAGGAAAAAACCTAGGGAATATGGGATAACAGGCTGACAATATTTGAATAAAGGAGTGTAATTATTAAAGAAGAATACTTTCTTTTCTAATCTATATTTTCTTGGTACATTATAATTACACATAATAGTGGGATTCATTATACCATTTTCATATATGCATATAACATAATTCAATCGATCTCATTTCCCAGTACCTTCCCTTTCCATTCCCTTCTCCCCCATCCCTATGATTCACTACTGTATTCTACTGATATTAAAGGAGAAATATTTCCTAAGGAAGTGAAGGGGAATGAGGTCCAGGACATAAACAGTAGTATATATCCAAATGAGGAGATAACTTTTTTAAGATATAGCCCTTTGGGTTCCAGGAAAATAAGGATAGAAAAAAGTCACTTAGACCAATCTATACAGGGTAATAAATGCTTGGATGAAGTATTTGGACTTATTTCTGGAGGCAATTGGGGCTTTTTTGAGAAAAGGAATGACATGACCCAAGCTAAGCACAATAGAGATCTCACAACTCATGAGGTTTACCCGAAGCACAATTATTGCTGATTGAAATAAATACTGAGATGTACTTTAGGAAGATTAATTTGGCAGAAGTGCAAAGAATGGATTGGAGGGCATCCAGACAAGAGGTAATGAGTCCCTGGCAGTAGCAGGAAGAAGGCAAAGGAGATTAATGGGATGGATATTAGAAATACTGCAGAGGGAGCTCAGAAAGGACTCAGGGACTGTGGGAGATAAAAAAAAGTGAACTGTAGAGAATTCTACAATAGTAAGCTTGACTTATAGGGACGAGAAAGATGCCACATATAAAAAAATACAAATATCAGGATATAGGGGGTAAGAGGTAATGCACACTTGGAAAGCCTGGAGCTTATGAAGAAGGAAAAGAGGGGAGAGATCTGGCAGTCTCCTATATCCAGGGGGGGAGGTGAAATATTTGGAAGCAAATCAATTCATAAAAGAAGAGTTGGCCAAGGTAAAAGTTAAGGCAAAAGATAGAATCACAAGCTGTGTTTAGGTAAAGGAAAGACATGTTTTTCTCAAATGCAGGAAAGCTTCCCAGAGGAGGTAACACATTCAACACATCCCAGAAGTGATGGAAAACAAGCTGGACCTGTGCAAGTAAGATACTCCTGTTTCTAGTGATACCTCTGTCACTTCCAAGCTGTGTGGACTTAGGAAAATCCTTCCTCATTCTAGGCCTTAGTTTTATCACCTATAAAATGGAGTCACTAAGTACAGTGATTACAGAGACCTCTTTTAGCTCTGACAATACATTTGCCTTTGAGTGGAGCTTTGACTTTGGTATATAGCTAGTCTTAGGCTTGGCAGAGTGGTAGAAAACATTCTAGGTCAAAGGAAAACACAGAAAAGGCAAAGAGGAGATCTGCGGGTGTCACACAGTAATAGAAAACTTGCTTAGCATACTTGAGGCACTGGGTTCCATCCCCAGCACACACACACACACACACACACACACACGAAGAAGAAGAAGAAGAAGAAGAAGAAGAAGAAGAAGAAGAAGAAGAAG